>PVKS010004876.1:0-89502 GCA_004027875.1 Aplodontia rufa | reverse complement strand
AAATCACCGCACCCTTAAAGCATCCGTGTCTCGCTTGACAATGTGATTGACATTTGGTTCCATAAAAATGCACATACATCAAAGCCAGCCCCAACTGCATAGTGAGGCCCTAAGCAACTTCACAAGACCCTGCCTCAAAATAAAAAAATAAAAAGGACTGAGGAGGTGGCTCAGAGGTTAAGGGCCCCTGGGTTCAATCTTCCGTAACAAAAAACAAAACAAAACAAATGCATGGAAGCCCCTGGTTACTCGGCTCATGAGAGAAAGCAGAGTCAGAAGCACACACGTCCTTCCGACCTCACAGCTCCGGAAGGAGGAGCTCATCTTATAGTTGAGGCCTTCAGAGATGGAGCCCCCTGCCCAGAGCCACAGCACCAGGAAGGGCGGAGCAGAAAGCGGTGCCCTCAGGACACACGTCCATTGGTCAGGGGCCAATAGCCAGGGCCCAGGTCTAGGGTTCACCAGAGGACACTCCTTGGAGAAACAGGTCCTCGTAGGGCACCTGCAGCTGCCTGGTGAAATCACTGAGGTGCAGGAAGTGCTGCCCGCCAGGGACAGTTTCCCACAGAACAGGCACATGGGAAACCCGAGCCTAGCAGCCTCCAGCGACAGATGCAGCCGCCCTCTGTGCCACGGAAGGAAAGCAGGTCTCAGGCTTGGCATTTGCCAGCCTAAGCTCCCAGACCCCGTGCCACCCTGCCCTTGGGAAGTGTCGGTCTTTCTAACTATATAAATAGGACTCCGGCCCCAGACTGGGGCAATATTGCAGGGAGTCCCTGGTTAAAGTAAAGGAAGAGAAAGAGTGTTCCCAAACAGCAGCCTTCAGAACACAGAAGAGTTTAGTCAGATTCAGATTCCTGGGCTCCATCCCCAGGGACTGGTGGGGACTCAGGGATACGCTTTATTTACAAACTTGGTGGCTGACACTTACGCAGGCAGTTCATGGGGTACATTTTCAGAATCTCTACTCTGGAAATCTCTGTCCTTTAGCAGATTTGATTCCCTCTTTTCCCAAACAAGGATTATGGGACCACAGGTCTCACCACAGGCCCTTGCTGTGAGTCCCTGGAAGGCAGACTGAGTCCCAGGCTGGGACTGACCAAGGACTACAGAGGTCAAGGGAGGGAAAGAGTGCCAGCCTTCCTTCCTTGCATTATAGACATAATGCAACAGGTGATGAGCTGCGGCACTGCCAGGGAGAGGGGTGACATGTATGGGGGGACACAATGTATACGATGTCCCCTCACCTTCCAGCATCAGCCTCACACTCTCCCTCTGAGGCTGGACTCAGGAGGCCCATTGGCAAGGCACTAGGAGCTGCTTGATAATGGCAGGGTGGGTTAGTGAGACCCCCAGGCTGAGACCCCATCCCAGCTAATCTGAAGAGCAGTCCCGTGGGAAAGGAGAGAGGCGGCACGCGGTAGCCCTTACAAGCAGACTCAGAGCCGCCCACCCGGCTTTGCTCTTGCCAGCTGAGAGTCTCTGGGCAAACGAACACCTCACCCTCTCTCAGGATTTTGTTTTTGTTTCTGTGTGTGTTTTCCTAGGGATTCAACCCATGGAGCCCGCTAAACACCCTACACCCTCTACCCCTGAGCCTGTTTTATTATCCATCAAATGGTTTTAATTTTTTATTGAGTTGAGTTATTGTACAATCATAAATGCATATAAAATAATAATATGATATGCATACATTCTTAAACTAGAATTACCCCCACATTGCCCTACAGAAAACATTTTTTTTAAAGAAAGAGGGGACAGTGAGAGAGAGAAAGAGAGAAGCAATTTTTTATTTAGTTTTTCATGTGACTTCCGTTCCTCCAACACTTCGTTGTGTCCGTGGTGCTGGGGTTCGAACTCGCGTACTCGCACGTGCTGGGCAAGCGCCGTACCTGCTGAGCCACCGCTCCAGCCCCCAGAAAGCATTTTTATGTACGTCTAGCCAAGTACTCAGGAGCGTTAACCCGTGAGACTTGGTTGGAATTGCTGCTTTTGCTTCTGGCGAGCCACCCAGAGGAAGTGCCACACAGCAGATGCTCAGAAGCTCTTTGCTGGATTCTGACACCTGCATCCACAGCCGACCCCTCGCTGCTATGCACCTGGAGCCCAGCAGTCACTGCATGTGAAACCTTCCTGGCACCCTCTTCCTGTGTCCACCCTCATTGCCAGCTCGGGGGAGCAGATCTAGAGCTCAACTTTCTCCATGGCTCTTGGCACAGGGTTTGTCCAAGATGGGTGTCAATATCATGAGCCAGCCACCAGGGGTCACCTGAACAGAAGCCAGATGGGGATGGTTCCCCCAGGCCGGTGCACCCTTCGCCTGAGCCCTCCTGTCATGTTGAGAAGTGGGTTCACCCGCTTTCCTTCCCTGTAAATCTGGAACCCCACTCCTCCCAGCCCTCATGACCACTGACTAACATGTGTGACACTTCCGCTGCTTTCACACCAACACCCAAATGGCACCAGCCTGGACCCCAGGCCCTGCTCCCCACCGCTACTGGGCAGGCCAGGCTTCTGCGCCACCCTCTGGTGAGACTGGACTATGGGTCTCGCTGGCCAGAGGCTCCTTGATCTTAGCCGTTGTCATGGGGACCTGCCGCCAGTGCCACAGCACAGCCCTGTCCAGTTCTGGGTTTTCATTCCTGGCATTCACCTATGTGTGCACGTGTGAAAGCAGTTGTGGAACATTGCAAGCCCAAAGCCAAAGGTGGGGCTCTGCGCACGTGCACGGCCGGCAGACAGGGACACGTGCTTGCCTTCTGCCGTTCTCCATTTTGATCCGCCGAGTTCTTACTTTTAGCTGGACAACAGTAAAGCCATATGTCCTGACTATGAAAATAAGCTTTATTATTGAATCACCTGTAGGCAAGATAATCTCGTTAAAGCAATTCTGAAACTCTAGTTCCTGGCCCCTGACCCCTTGTTTGTGCAAGGTGATTTCTTAGATAGTCCAAGTGCCTGGACAGTGTTGGGCTTTTCATGGAGGGAGGGGTGTTGCCCCAGTATCCAATCCAAGAATAGAAAGGTCTGGAGAGGAAAATGGAATCCCATCTGTCTTAGTGCAAGGAAGAGAGTTGGTGGGGCAGATGTCCTGAGGGTTGGGGTGGTGGGAAGTGGAGGAGCACCAAGATAGGGGAGCCCTTTACAGAGTACAGTTATGGTACCTGGGTGAGGTGGAGGAGTGGGGTGATACGACTTAAAGACATCAAGGCCCTGTCGAGATTCTCGCCCTGACTCTGGGGATCCAAGAGAATAGAACGGTATTAATGCAATCCCACGCAGGTAGTGAGGCACATGACGGCTGCCTAGGCGGGAATCAGTTACTGTTCATCAAATACACTTTCTCTAGACACCACCCATAGCCTCTAGGGGGGCAAATCCTTCCTTGGCCCACAGATACTGGACTTAATTGTGTGGCTTGATTTAGCCAAAAGAATGAAGGTGGCAGTGACAGTGGGCAAGTTTTGAGCTCACTCAAAAAGATGCTGAGTGTTTTCACTCATGCGTCAGTTTGCAACTGGTCCAAAAAGGATAGGAGACACATGGAACAGATACAGACCTCACTTGCAGCTTGGGACTGAGCACAGCAGACCTCTGCATGGATCAGTGGAATCCAAGCTGATAAAGAGACACATAAAAGAGAAATCTCCGCTTAATATATATCATGGAGTTTTGGGTGGTTTGTTACACAGCATTCCTATAGCAATAGCTGACTGATGCACAGTCTTTTCCTTGTTTCCTACCATTTCTCTCTCTGTGCCTCCCATACTTTCTCTTCTGACTTCTCCCTTTCCAAACTGTTTATCCTAAGGTTTGGGGCTAAACCCTTAACTCTTAGATTGAACTTCAACTGCAGATTTGCCTGTACCAGACATGAGCTTTCCAAGTGACTTGTGTCTTTGCAGAAAGAAAGACTTTGCTATTAGGATCTCAGGCATCAACAAGCAGATGACAATGGCATTTATAGACTGGGACATCTTTCTTGGATCTCTTTATTTCACACTCCTAGCAGCCTAGAGTGAGGCAGACCTCAGCATAAGCTGATTTCTTAGGAAATCAAAAGGGTTCGGCAAAGCCCCCTGTCCATTTCATTCTCTTCTTTGCTTGGAGAAGGTGGGAACATGGTGGCAGTTCTAGCTGGCTGTATAAGGACTTTCCCTCCCCTCCCCTCCCTCCTAGTTTGGCCAGGTCCCCAGTGCAGATGGCAGTGTGTGTTCAGGAAAATGATTAATGTTAGCAGAAGTCTCCAGAGAATCTCCCAGGGACCTTCTGTTTATTGAATTAGAAAACCCATGTTTAGATATAATGTCAAAGGTACGACACAGGCCAGCATGATCCAGGCCAGACTGTCGGCTTTAACCTTGAAGAACTGCTTCTCTTCAAGCTTTGACTCCCAGGCTCCAGGTCTCTAAAGATTTTCCAGGACAGCTCCAACCGCCCAAAAAGGTCAGCACAGGCCACTGAGCCCATTCATTTCTATCAGCCCGGTCGGTGAGGGCGGCGGCTGTGGCTTTCGGGTTGAGGGCAGGGTGTAGTGAGGTCAGCACTCCCTGGCACCCACCGCCCCAGACTCCCCTGATCCCTCACTCCTCCCCTCCATAAAGAGTCGCCATGAAACTACCAGTGCTGGGGGCAGCTCCAGGATCTGGAGGTAGCTGAGAACGTCCTTGTCCTGCTCTCCTGGCTCAGCCGGGTTGGAGAGAGAGACCACACACGGGTAAACGGATGCAGCAGATAGAAAGGACTAGGAAGAAAACCAAACAGGGTGACGTGGTGCACTTGGATAAAAGGGTAAGGACCGATTAGGTGAGGTGGTTAGGGAGTGAGGGAACTGAGTTTCTGTGCAGTTTACCCTTTTCCAGACTCTGTTCTAAGTACCATGTGACAGTAACTCATTTAGTGCTCACAGGGATCCTCACTCCTCCTTCACAGATGAGGAAAATGACGCACAAAGAAGTTGAGTAACTTGCCCTGTGTCACACAGCTAATAAGAGGCAGGGAGCTGACAGGCAGATCAGGGGTTGTTGCCACCATCTGCACTCCTTCCTGGGAGAGCAGGAGGAGCCTCATGGGGCAGGAGAGGTTGGATCTGCACCTGAGCCACAGGAAGGGGCCAGCTTGCAAAGGCCTGGTAAAGACTGTTCTAGACAAGGGGACAGGGAGATCATCGTCGTCCTGTAGGCAAGAGACGCGGGAAGCATGGACCAGCTGGCAGCACTGGACTCGGAGAGAAGCAGCTGGCCCAGGATCTGTTGCGCTGTGCGTCATTTCTTGGTTGAAGTTCCACCTTTCCTGCCGAACTGGAAAGTCCGAGGCCCGGGGATGCTTCTTCAACTTGCCTTATGTCCCTCAGGCTTAGTACAATGTTGTTTGCTTCATAAATTTCTGTAATGATTCTCTTTGGATTAATTAATTACTTTAAAAAATTTAGTAATGAGCATGGGTCAGTCTAACGTTGGCTTGAACCTCAAAAGTTTCACCTGTTAACTGTTCATCCCTGAGGAGGTGACGTAACCTCTCTGATCCTTTCTTTGATTTTATGTACGATGGGTGATGAAGCGATCACAAGGTTGGCCGTTGGGAGGATTAAATGAGACAGCACTCGTAAAGGAGCAAGGCAACCACAGAACAGGCCCTGCAGACATCTTGGCACCCCATTATTCCCCCTACCGCAAGCAAAACCAGAATCCTTCCAGTGACAGACTCCCACTGCAGAATCTTCAACTGAGCGGATGCTAAGCCCTCGGTCCATCCCCACCTAACCCAAAGTGAACTCAGGCTCCAGCACAGAGCCATGGAAGCAGAGTTTCTGGGAGAGACGCCTGGCTATCTGTACAGGTGACAAGAGCTGCTCCCAGCTCCAGATGATCTAACCATGGAGAATAAGGTCGGCTGGCTGGAGTGGTCTTGGGGGCAGAGCGCTCGCCTGACATGCGCGAGAACGAGGGTTGGATCCCCAGCACCACCTACCCACTAAGTGTTCAGAAAACAAAAGCCCATGAAAAAGTAAAAAAAACAAAAACAAAAACAAAAAACATTGGGACAGGCTGAGCCCGCTCCAGTCCAGGGCCTGTGTCCTTGGTACTGTCCCAAGCACTTGAAGCACATCCCTCTGTCTGCCCGCTGCTTGGGGCCTGGGCCTTGCGCTGCTGCCCATCCATTTCCGCTGCTGCAGACACCTGCCACTCCGACCTGTGCTTTCAGTGACCTCACAGTGCCCTGTCACGTGTCCACCCTCCACCAATGGGCTGGACTCACCAGAGAGTCCAGGCTGGCTCCCCGCGAGAGAGGCTTCTCCCCTTCGCAGTCCTCCGGGCCCACCGCTGTGCCTGAGAAACACCACAGGCAGGGTCCTGCTGCGGACGGTGGCCTCCTTTCTGAATCATCAGCCACATGAAGCCCTGAAGACAGAAGCGTAGGTGAGGACAGACTCCTGCGAGGCTGCCCAGCTCCTCTAGGCCTGTACTGTCGTTACGCTTCTCTGAGCTCAGGATGCCAGAACAGTCCACTTCTGAATTTCCATGATCCAACCTTCCAGAAGCCAGATTTTCTTCTCTTGGTTGATGCATAAGTTTTTTCCATTCTTGGTGACCGTCCCCATTTGGGACGGTTAGCGTCTTGCCACCCTCTCCACGACACCTTGGCTTTGCCCCTCAGTGCACCTGCTTAGAAGCATCATTTAGAGACGGCTGGTGCTGGGCTGATAGCTACATGATTGTGCTAAAGTGTAACTTTCACAATGGCAGAGACCCTGTCTGCCACAACTGCCCTGCCTGGCACAAAGTGCGTGTGTTAGTCACCTTTCCTTGCTGTGACTAAATGCCTGAGATAATCAATTGAAGAAGGGAAAAGGTTCACTTTGGCTCACTGTTCTAGAGGTTTCAGTCCATGTGTGCTCGGCCCTGATGCTTTGGATTAGTGGCTGCACAGTCTGTAAAGGAGGCCTGTTCACCTTACTGTAACCAGGAAGGAGACAGACAGCTGGGAAGGGGGTCCCAATCTCCCCTTCAAGGGCCGGTCCCCAGTGACCTCACTTCCTCCCACCAGGCCCCACCTTGGTCCCACAGGCTGGGACCAAGACTTCAACATCTGGGCCTTTGGGGGAAAGTAATAAAAAATAAAAACCCCATAGCAGTAGCCAGGCAAGGTGGCACACGCCTGTAATCCCAATGGCTTGGGAGGCTAAGGCAGGAGGCTCGCAATCTCAAGGCCACCCTGGGCAACATAGAGACCCTGTCTAGAAATGAAAAAGAAATGGGACTGGGCATGCAGCTCAGTGGCAAAGTGCCCCCAGGTTTAACCACCAGTACCAAAAAGTGAGAACAACAGCAAACACTAACAGTGGGCACTCAATACATATTAAAATTCATAAAGCACAGACGTGTGGGTGGACTTACAAAGACGGTCGTTGTGATGAGGACCGGTGGCCGCATTTCTGTTCATGTTTTCATCCAAAGTTGTTTATTTTATTTATTGTTTGCTTATTTGTTTATTTATTTATTGTGCTGGGGATTGAACCCAGGGGGGTTTTATCTGTTAAGACAGGGTCTTGGGGGGCTGGAGCACTGGCTCAGTGGTTACGGCTCTTGCCTGGCATGCACGAGTACACGGGTTCAAACCCCAGCACCCATGTACACAACCAAGTGGAAAAGCAATGAAAGCCATGTGAAAAAACTCAATAAAAATTGATTCTCTCTCTCTCTCTCTCTCTCTCTCTCTCTCACTGTCCTTTAGAAAAAAAAAAAGACAGGGTCTTGGTAAGTTGCTGAGACTGGCCTCAAACTTCCCATCCTCCTGCCTCAGCCTCCCGAGTCTCTGGGATCACAGGTGAACACTGCTAAGTCTATGGTGCTAGGACTGACTTGAGTGCTTCCTTGCATCAAAGAAGACTGTTTCCTGGGTCAGGCTCAAACTTGCTGCCATCTACTGGTCAGCACTCCACCTTATCTTTCACCTGTGTCTTTGAAGTTTAACTAAACCTGTGTGAAAGGTAAACAAAAACACCCAGGAAATCATGGAGATGTCTACTCTAAAGACTTGATAGTAAGTAGTCTTCTGTTTTTGAAAGAATGACCACAAACTGCTTTTTGCACTAATAGTGTTTTAAAAGCTTAGATTATAAAATAGAGCTCAGAGAATTTCCAATCGATAAATTAAGTTACAGGGGCTGGAGCGGTGCTCGGCAGTTGCAGCGCTTGCCTGGCATGCGTAAGTACATGGGTTCAAACCCCAGCACCCACGTACACAACCAAGTGTCAGAGCAACGAAAGCCATGTGAAAAAATCAGTAAAAATTGATTCTCTCTCTCTCTCTCCCACTGTCCTTCTCTCTTTAAAATAATCATTTAATTAATTAAGTTATATCACAGAAAGATGTGCTGTTTTTGCTGGGGTTTATGGCAACTTCTTTGCAGACTGTGAGCACATGGAGAGATAAAGTCTCCCAGTGATGCTGAAGCCTAGAAATGTAAAAATTCAGAGAAGCCTGGCAGGTGTGGCTGCCCGCCCAGTAGGGTGTGTGTGTGTGTGTGTGTGTGTGCACGTGCGCGCATGCACTGTGCTTTTAAAAATAGCTGCAGCTGTCATGCAGGGGTGCACTGGAGCTAGGGCTCCCTTCAGGCTGCCCCCCACCCTGCACATGAGAGGAGGGTCGGACTGCCCAGAAGAAAAGCCTGCATACACAGGGCTTGAATTGCAGACTCCCCCAAGGTTCCAGGTGGCTCAGGAATGGCTGTCAAGAAACTGACGGATCAGGAGTGGACCCTGATTTTCCTACACTAATGAACCCAAAGTCTGGCTGGCAATCACAGCTGCCCCTGCTTCCCAAAGCCACGGGGAGCCCACTCCAGCCAGGACGACAGGTGGTTGTGCTGGTGTCCAGGCGACACTCCCCTCCTTCAAAATAAATGTGGAGTCTCTGAGTCTGAGCATTTGTCCTTGAAAACAGGTGTGAGTGTGAGGGTGTGTGTGTGTGTGTGTGTGTGTCTGAATTAGCAGGTGCCTCTTGGACAAACTCTCACTGGCAAGGATCACCAAACTCCTCCCTGTTCCACCCCAAAGTGACGAATTGGGATGTCCCCAAAGAGCTCCTTCCTTGCGGCAATCATCTGCCTGCCCGGGTGGAGCCCTTGCGGACACCGTGCTGGGTTCCGCAGGACAGACCTCTTTCTGGTGGGGCAGACAGACATCTTGGCCTTCCCTTGGGAGACGAAAGCAGTAAAGATGCACTGAAAAGCAGGAGGAAGAATCTGCAGAAAGTAAAGCAGGGGTGAGATGCAGAGTAGAGGCGCAGGGCGGACCCTGGTTTAGATGAGTGTCCCCCAGAGGCCCCCAGGCGAAGGCTTAGTCGCGGGCCCATGCTGCTCTTAGGGGAGGGGGCTTCTCTTAAGAGGAGGCCTAGTGGGAGGAAGCGAGGTCACCGGGGCATGTCCTTAGAGGAGATATTGGGATCCCGGCCGCTTCCTCTTTCTTTGTTCGGCGGTGTAAGTTCCCTCTGCTTCACGCCCTCACCGCGATGTGCTACCTCACCAGAGGCCCAAAAGCCAGGGGCCAACCAACCCCGAAACGTCCAAAACCACAGCCAAAGTAAACCTGTCCTTTTTAAGTTGGTCATCTTGGATGTTTCCTTACACTAACGGAAAACTACCACGGTGGCCGTCTGGACAGATGACAACTGAGCAGATCCCTGAACGAAGCAAGGAAGCAGCAACGGCCCTGGGAAGAGGATTCGGGAGAAGGAAATGCGGGCACGAAGGCCCAGGGGTGTGACCCTTTTGGCCTGTTCAAGGCAGCAAAGGAAACCCTCACACAGGTGACCTCAGCCGATCTCTACACAGAAGCTGAGGAGCAAGTGCGCTGTTAGCTCGGCTTTTCAGATGAAGAACATCTGAAGGATCAGGGAGGTTAGGTCATTTGCCCAAGGTCATCCAGCACGGAGCCAGTGAAGGAACCCAGGCAGTCCGGCTGTGGCTCCTAAAGAATTTGAATTGATGGGATGTAACAAGACGCAAACCCCACGTATCACCCCGAGGAGTTGGTGGGACTGGCGGAGCAGAGCGCGCACGGCGGAGCCCAGGCCAGTGGAGCCCGTCCTTGTGGATAAGGGGTGGCTTTTCCTTCCAAAGGCAGACGAGGGCACGCCAGCTGACAAGAAAGGAAGGACCCAGAGTGTGTCTACGTGGGTCCCTTGGGCTATGGGGACGGTCACAGCCTATCACTTTCCAAGACCCATGTGCCCCAATTACTCAGGCCTTTTGAAGTCTGAGGGCTTCGTGCAGCCTCAGGGGCATTGTCGTGAGGGAATGGCACCCTCCCACATCCCTGCCTCCCTTGACTGGGTGACAGGGCGACAGCTTCGTCTATGGGGTGTGTTCCTGCTGCTCCAGAGGACAGTGCGATTGCTCTCCCGCAGCACCCGCATAACGGGCTCCACAGTGAACGGGAGACAAAAGCTCTTTCCCAGGGGTCCTGAGAGAGAGGTCCTAGTGGGAGGCTGGGACAGAGGACCCGGGGTCTCACTGTCACATCCCAGACCTCGGCCTCGTCCCGCGCTGCCCTCCGCAGCACCTAGCCTGCACCGTGGCAGGTGGCCGTCGCTCTCAGTAGGGCCTCACTGGTTACGTGAGCTGTCAAAGGAGCGCGTGCTGGCCTGCTGGTGGAAGGTCTGCGTTTTACAAACGGCCAGGCGCTGTGCCGGCGACCCGGAGGGCCGCGTGTCTCTGCCAGCTCCGGCTCTCCGGGCTTCAGCTCCATTCTCAGGTCAGTGGAGGCAGCGGCTTCACCCCCGGCCTCCCCAGTTCAGGGAATCACCCTGATTGGACCAGCTCATCCCTCAGTGCCGGCCCTGAGCCAATCGCCGTGGGAGGAAAAAATGCCGCGTTTTGATTGGCTTACACCTGGGTCGTGCGCTCCACCCCCATCCCTTAAGAGGAATCCTACGCAAACCACTAGGATGGGCAGGCTCCGGTTAAGTTTTAAGACACGAGGTGGCCCCCCAAAACTCCTGTTACTGCAGGAATGTTCAGAGAGGAAAGGGTTAGCTCGCACAAGCTTTAATCCAATCAGAGGATTGATCCAGTTGATTGATATTTGGAATGGATTCACTAGGGAGTAGCTGGGCAGTGGCAGGACTGGAGGAGCTGGGTCACTGAGGGCGTGGCCCGGAAGTGAGTCTTTTGTGCGCTGCCCCATCCCGCTGCTTCCAGCCGGTTCTGTCCCTGGCAACTTTCCTGCACCAGAGAGCTTTCTGCCATGATATTTTCCTCACCTCAGTCCCAGAGCCATGGAGCCGGCAGACCATGCACTAAACCTCTGAAACTTGAGCTGAAATAAACTTTTCCTTCTCTAAGTTGTTCTTATTGGATATTTTGATCACAGTGACGAAAGTGAACTCCTGTAACTCCCAGTGAAAATCTGGGGTCTTGTTGTAAAGAAGAAGGGAGGGATGCTGGGGAGGAAGGACCAATGATATGTACCATCAAAGACATGGTAATGGTAATAAAAGTCCTAAGAGCAAGCTTTGTAGCGGGCTGTTTGTGCCAGGTCCCAGTCTAAGCACTTTGCAAAAGTGAATGCCGACCTTATTAGGATCTTATGGATAGGTGGCATCATATGTCCACATCGGAGAATGAAGAAGCACAGAGAGGTCCAGCAACTTGCCCAAGTTCCAATAAAAGAAAGAAAAAAATTAGTCAAATCCAAAGACCCAGCTACAAAGTCCATGCTGTTAACCACAATGTAAGTCAAAACTGCAGAGGAAGGGAAACGATTAGTGGGCACCATCCTGCAGGTGACCCCCAGTGCCAGGCAGAGCCCTGACACATAGTAGGTACTTATTAAATGTCAAATGCAAGATTGATGCCCTAGTTTCACCCCTGCTCATTTAGTACCCTCAGAGGCCAGTGATTGACTTATTTCTAGGAAAGTACCTTGTTTTATCTCTGTTCTGATGCTGGAGGCTCTTAACAGATGCTGACATTTTTATTTCTGGAGGAAAAAGAAGTGATAGCAACTGAGGTGATCAAATTTTCATTGTCTTCCCATAAAGCCTTGATGATCAACATGGGGAGAGCAAACACTGTAAAGCTTTTTGTGATTTTTAGAAGTACAAAATAAAGCAACCAAGTTTAAATTTAAAAAAAAGAATGAGTGAAGGTAATTAAAGGAAATCTCCCTTCCTCCCTGCCTTGGAGAATTCTTACACTGTCATCTACCTTAAATATTTATCCTGGGCAGCAATTCCAGAAACTACTGTTCAGGGTAGTTTCGATGACATTTCCTATCTTCCCCATCCTGGGAAAGCTTGCTTCAGAGGCAGTGAGCAACCTGCCCAACACTGGGCAAGGCTGCAGGTCCCACAAACCGAGCCCTAGGTTCACAGGTCTACACAGACATCTGGCACAACCGAGGGGTGTGAGCCTCGAGGGCACTGGGAACGTGCAAAACTCTGTGGCTTCCTGCAGCGAGCCAGCCCCTGGCCAGTGTGCCCTCCAGGCACCAGGTGGGCATTGCCCAAGCTAGGAATCAGCTCTGCTGGCTGGTGCTTCCTCCTGATAGTCAGCCCAGTGATTGGTCCCAAGTGGTCCTGCCAGGCGAGTGTGATGCACCCGGCACCCATTCATGTATTGACTCTCTCGTTCCCTTGTTCATCCCTTCCCTGATACTTATTTGAGCACCTGCTAAGGGCTAGTCACTCTTCCAGGTCCTGGGAAGACCTGGAAGAGTCTCATGTGAAGCTGGGACTCCCTTTACAGCCAGGATCAGGCGTGAACTAAGTGCTGACATACATAATTGGGAGGACAGGGATCTAAGACACCTAGTGAGGGGTAGGTGCGGTCAGGGGGGTGCAGGGTGGGAGCGGCAGCTGAAGGCTCGCACAGGAAGTGAGCTTTGGGCCAAGTGACAGGGGCAAGGGGAAAGGTGTACTAGACAGAGCAAGAGACTGAGGCTGGGAGGGAGCACAGAGGACTTGACCATGGAGACCAGTGGGTGGTGCAGAGGGGGAGGGAGAGGAAGCAGGGAGGAGGCTGGAGAGGCAAGCAGGGGCCCAGCCCACCAGGACTTGCTAGGACGTGCTGGGAATGTGTGTCTTTTACACTAGAACACTGGCACACCGGTAATGGGCAGTGGTATGTCTTTAAGAGAGATACGGTGCAACTCTTACTCCAGAACATCCCTGTGGCAGTGTGGAAAATCAAAGTGTTAAGAGGCAGATGGAGAAATCCTTGGAAGAGGTGATGGAGGCGGGGGCAAGATGAAGGCCTCAGGAAAGGACAGCAGCAGAGGCAAGGACTGTTCGGCAAGCCAGCGAGAGTCTCTGTGGCCAGGGCAGCTGAGGGATGAGTTTTCTTCCTCCCTCCCTCCCACCAGGACAATCGACCTCACACCAGGCGCTTGTACTTCTTGGAGGCCAAGCATAGACAATGCCCACCATCTATGTTAAATACAGTTTTGTAGTCAAAAATATCAAAAGAATTTTCTAGTTTTGCCGCTACGATTTCGCTGCAGGTCCATTTGATACATTGCATTTACCAATGGCCACAGTTTCCTGGCACACATCAGACAGCCCCAAATCCTAGCCTGGGGAGAAATCTAGCCTACACATTTTGTAAATGTTCGTTGTAATGTTTGAGTGGTGACTTTGCAGCAGGCAGCTTGGTGTTAAGCTTGCCTTCCCTCTGCCTATCTCTGCTCAGCTGTTGCTGTCAGCACTGGTCCCACAGCTGTGACCTGGCCCTGTCCCGTTCGTAGCTCACTGTCTGTCCTGGGACTCCGCTGCTGCCTGTGGGGACCCTCTCTGCCATTCTTTTTTTTTTTTTTCTCCCAATATTGGAAGCACCAGGTAGTTAACACCCCTGGGAATCCCGCAGCCAGTGCCAGAGGGATCCTGTGGGTAACACCGCCCTCTTCTGTCCCTCAAGGGGCAGTGCTAGTGGAATTCCACAGAACCCTGTGACCTTTCTCCTTGATTTTTATACCACTCCCAGTATCCCATTATTGTTATTTAGGATCACTTCCCAAAACAAGCCATCTGCCTGCAAGCCAGCATCCCAGCCTCTGGTGACTGAGGCTCAGGTTTGCTGAAAATATTGGTGCCAAAAGTGGTTCTAAAAAGCAGATAGGAAGGGGGATCTTGGTGACAGGGTGTTGTCCCCGGGTCTCCTTTACCCTGGAGACCATTGTCCTTTCTGGAATTGGAACTTATACGCTTGCTTCTCCTGCTCACAGCATTCCGGTCAGCGCCACCACCTAGGACGTAGGAGCCTGTATGTCACCACTTTAGATGAAGGGATAGATTCAGGGCTAAGAGGTGTGGTAGTGGGTCCCCACCATGGACAGTGCCCATTGTCCTGCCTTTCCCCTGCTTCACCTGGGAACAACTGGACTAATGGAGTGAGGGAGTGGACCATCAGTGGTTCAGCTAAGGCGGCAGCTCAAGGAGGCACCCTGTAGGCTGGGTACTGTCCCTCCAGACGTGGGATGTGCGCTGAATCAAAGGCCACAGTGTGCTACTGTATTCCTGAGAGCAGGACTACTCAACCACCTCCAGGGACCCACCTGCAAAATTTCCATTCCTGTTTCCCAACTTGAGGCTTCACTCGGTGCCCAGAAGACTCAGTGATGGTGCATCGAAATAACAAGAGGCCCCCCTGTGCAGCCTGTTGGAAATGACAGTAGATCTGGGGCTGGAGAGATGGGGAGAGCATCGTGGATACCCACTGCAGGTGGAGGCCAGCACCCAGAGGCCCAGCCCTCCTGCCTCCTGACCTGCTTTGTAGGTGGACTTCCAGGTGCACCATCAAGGTTGGACCAAAGGCAGGTGACTCCAAGGAAGAGAACCTCCAATAGGAGGCCACGGCTGTGATTGACAGGCCTGCAGCCAGGGCCCGCAGACCTCCACACGTGGCCACAATCACACCTTTGACACCTCCTCCAAATAGGGACATATGCTGTCCTTGTTTCTAAGTGCTGCGAATGTTGATTTGTTAACTGTAAATATCTAAAATACACCACAATTATGAGAATCCTGTTTTGGCACTCCTTCACTTAAAATGAGAAGTCAGGAGGCAGGAGGCTTGCAAGTCTGAGGTCTGCCAGGGCAGCTTAGCAAGAACAGTTTTGAAAATTAAATAAAAAGGTCCTGGTTGTAGCTCAGCATTTACCTAACATGTGTGAGACCCCGGGTTCAACCCCCAGCACTGTATAAAAAGAAGAAAGGATGGAAGGAAGGAAGGAAGGAAGGAAGGAAGGAAGGAAGGAAGGAAGACAGGAAAGAAGGAAGCAATAAACAAATTGGGTTTATTTGGTTTATCATTTACAACCAGTAAATGAAATCTTTCAGGACAATTCAGTGGGTTTGACAGACACATAGTCATGTAACCATGGCCATAATCAACATGTAGAGTATTTCTCTCATCCTAAAATGTTCCCTGGAGCCCTTTGTGTCCCATCTTTCCCCCTCATCCCTGTCCCTGACGACTCTGGGTCTGTCCAGAAGTTTTCCTTCTCGAGGTCACACGATGGGACCATAGAGTCTGTAGCCTTTTGTGTGTGGTTTTTTTTCACTTAGCACAGCTCACTTGAGTAGCATCATGTGGTATGATGCATTACCACAATTTAGTGACTTCAAACAAAGGAGGTTTTTGTTCTTTTAGGCACCAGAGTTTGAATCCAGAGACACTTTACCACTGAGCCACATCTGCAGCCCTTTTTTTATTTTTGATTTTGAGACAGGGTCTAAGTTGCTGAGGTTAGCCTTGAATTTGTGATCCTCCTGTCTCAGCCTCCAGAGCTACTGGGATTACAGATGTGTGCCACCATGCCCAATGGGAAATTGATTCTCTCAGTTCTGGAAGCCAGGGAAGTTCCAAAACCAAAGTATCAGCCATGCTGTGCTCTCTCCTGTGTCTTGTCTCTGCCAGCTGCTAGTGGCTCCAGATGTCCCTTGGCTATGGCTGCATGCTTTAGCCGTTTTCCATCTTCCATCGCATCCTCCTGTTCCTGTTTCTCTTTCAAGGACATTTGTCATTGGATTCAGGATCCACCCAGGTACTCAGGATAACCTCAGGATTACTTACATGAGCAAAGACCCTTTGTCCATAAGGTGTCATTCACAGGTTAGTACTGGGATTTCCCTTTGCAGAGGGGCACCATTTGGCCCACAGCACATGGATAAACCACAGTTAATTTATTAATGGTGACAGTCACTTGGCTGCTTTCCAACCTAGGGACATTATAGATACAGCTGCTGTACACATCCCCTGGACTCTGCATGGGCCCGTGTTTTCATTTCTCTTGGGGTGGGATTAGGTCCGTTTTTCACCTTGTAACACATAGGGAGATGCTTTAATAAGTGGAGTGGCCTGTCCCTCTCTGTGCACCTGAATGGCCCAGCCCTACCCTACCTCTCCCCAGCCCTAGCTTCAGATCCAGTGGTCCCACCTGCTGTCCCTGCTCCCCTCCAACCCCTTGGGCAAGAACTGAAATGCACCTTTAGAGAGGACGGTCCTGAACAGGGATTGGGAACAGAATCTCATTTCCCAGGGTCTGCTTCCTCAAGTCCCAGACTTAGATTCGGCAGACTCGGTTTTTATTGTGTGTGTTTTTCTGTCACAGGCTTGATTTATGAACCCTCAGTGTCCTCAAGAAGCTTCAGAAAGATGAATGCCATGGGCTGTGCCTGCCTCCCGCAGCCCACTCTGTAAGCACCACCTTGTGGCCTGGCCAGGCTGATGGGAGATTTTTAAAAAAAACAGAATCAAGGCACACTCATTGAGGTACAATTTTATAATTGGCCTGTGCCTTGATTATCTCGAAAGTAAATGAACAATCAATATTGCTAATCTCTGCGATTCCCTGGCAGGGACACTGAACTGCAGCTCAGCCTGGCTGGTGTTTGACTACTCATATCCTCCTGTTGGTTCAAAGGAATCTTCTGAGCAATGTCAACATTTGCTTTTGAACCCTTGAATTTATTTATTTATTTGTTCATTATTTGCTTGGGCTTGTCCTTGCCCCGTGTGAGAACTGCCAGATGCATGGTCCCTGGTACTTGGGCTCCTCCAGCTTCTGTGAGACCCTGCACACCTGTGACCATCAAGCACCGGCTTATCTCATGCTGACTGGGACACCTTCAAGACCCAGGAGATGAAGGAGCCAATGTTCAGAAAACTGGCTTTTGATGGCCTTACCTGATCCCCAGGGAGGCTGCCTCCTATCCTGCAGGCCAGGGGGCTCCTGTCGGGACCAATGAGCCTGATGCAGTCTCCGCTTCCTGGGCCCACTATTGACTCCGGCTCTTTACATTCCATGCCCTTGACCTTCTGGCTGTATCAGCCTGTCACCGTACCATGTATAATGGGAGGTGCCACTTTGTGTGTCCTTCCGGGTTCCATCCCCCATCAATGAGACCCCCTCCCACCACTTGGGGGTGAAATGCCAAGGTGTTCTGCAGGAACTCAAATCCTATCACAGCTTCCCTTGAGCAGAGCATCTCTACAGCAGAGACAGAATAATTTCCGGTTTGGCTTTTATGTTCCTTGCTCCTTGGGGAAGTTTCCTGAATTTTGTGCAACTTAATTCACAGTGCCAAACATGTTTCCTGGAAGCTGAGAACAGGGAGTGTTCACCTGTGTCCAGAGAACTCAGAAGGCTGCTGAGACACAAGGTTTGCCCCTCACCTCCTCCACCAAGCAGCCAGTCCCAGAGGGTGACATTTCAGGTGGGCTCCCAATGACAGCATGGGTCTGCTTTCCACCCAGCTGCAGAGCTGTTTCCACAGGGGCCAGATCCAACCGGGCAGGGAGATCCCATCCTGCATTTATGTTAATCAACAACCTCAGCGAGGCAGATCTCATTGTCCTCCCTTTGCAGATGAGGAAACTGAGGTTTAGAGAAGGACAGCAAGGGTCCCAGCGTGCGGAGCTCATGGGTAGAGCTGAAGACCGAACTGGAACCCAGCCTTTGTGTCCCCAAGGTGCCAAGCTACAGCTGCACCGACAGCTCCCAGGTGTGGCACTGTGCCCTAAGACAAGCTCCCTAGCCCTCTGAGCCTTGTGAGATGAGGAAGGTAAAGGAGCACAGTGGGTGTTCAACAAATGGTGCTCTTATTTTCTAAGAGCAGCATTCAAGCTTTTGGTGACTGCCATAAATCACAGAATCTTCTAGCTAGAAATCGCCTTCGAGATCATTACAATCTTCCACTTTACACATGAGGAGACAGAGGCCAGAGAGTTTAGCTGATCAGGTGAAGCAGTAGTGACAGATTGGTACCGATGTGCAGGACTCCCAAGTCCATGTTTTTGCTCTTCCAACTGCAGATTTTAGGTCATCAGAGTTAACTTGGGCGGCTGGAGCAGTAACTCAGTGGTTACGGCAGTTGCCTGGCATGCGTGAGGCTGCGGGTTCAAACCCATGGAGTGTCGGAGCAACAGGAGGCCACATGAAAAACTAAATAAAATTGATTCTTTCTCTTTCTCATTGTCCCTCTCTTAAAAAAAAAGTTAATTGGGAAGAAAAGGCTATTATGCCCTCCCAGCTTCCCAGACGTATTCTAGGTTGGGGGGCATATTTGGCGGGGAGGGGGCAGGGTGCACCAGATCACAACTGAGCAGAAGTTTAGGGAAATAGGAATAGCCAACGCCCCAGACGCGCGGTTCTCAGGCGGTGTCCGCATCAGCGTCACCTGGAAACATGACCCGGGTCTCCTGAGACAGAGAGACGGGGCCAGCAATGGGGTCTAAGCCTCAGGAGACTCTGTTGCAGGGTCAAGTTTGAGCACCAGCTCTCAGATGGCAAGGATCCAGCGTCTGTGCAGACGATCCCACAGGCAGGCACTGAAGGCTGGCGACACTTCTCAGCTGAACTCAGATGCAGCCTCTGCATCCGCACACCTGGCAGCCATCACCATGGCAGTCCATGAAGAGGCAGCAGAGAAGGCCATGTGTCAATCCACACAACGAGGAAACTGCAGGGACCCAGTCATCCAGTCCAGAAGCAGCTTCCGCCGTTTCTGCCTGGAGTCTGGTGCCAATCTGGGCCAGTTCTGTGAACTTTTTTCCTCCCACAGCCACGCCCTCTGCATGGGTACTGGGTGCCCCTTCCTAATGCAGGAGCAAAATGATCGCATGACACAGAGCTGGGGAGCGGCTCAATTCGACCTGGATCAGATCAGCACTGGGCGGGGGACCAGCTCAGAGGCCCCTGGTGTTCAGTCTGTGGCTCCCTGAGCAAAAACAAAATCCTATGAGGTATAAGGGAAGGGACACAGAGTTAAGAACAAGACAAATTTAGGTTTCTATCCCAGTTCTATTCCTTCTGAGTGGGGGCATCGTAAGTGTAATTAAGGTGTTGTTTTCTGGTGTAAGCCGGAAACAATAGCTGGTACACCTAAAACCCCAGCTACTTGGGAGGCTGAAGCAGGAAGACTGCAGGTTGGAGTCCAACCGCAGCAATTTAGCAAGACTTTGTCTCAAAATTAAAAAATAAAAAGGGGCTGGGGATGTGGCTGAGTGGTAAAGTGCTCCTGGGTTAAATCTCTGGTACCAAAAAATAGAGAAAGAAAAAGGGGAAACAATCGTACCTGCTGTCCTGGGCTGTTTGTTAGGTAGGGTAACATGGAGCCCCTGACCCAATACCCTGTCGAAGGACCTGGGTCACACCCAGGTGTGCCATAGTCTTTTATCACCCAAACCTTAGTCAGGATCTGGGCATCTTGTCATTTTTCTCCCAAAAAATCTCACTCCAAAGCTTTGACTTCTGGTGTGGGTTAACGTGAGATGTAGTTTCCCAGTCACTTGTGAAGTTAGGGAGTTCAGAGAAGGGGGAAGGTGGGCCTGAGGCCTCAAGCTGCCAGCAAGGCCTGAAGGCGACAGTAACTCTTGACCAAACCCTAGTCATGCTCTGCTGAGCCCTCTCTCCACAAGACCCAGCGTTGGCCTCGACAGAGTTGAACAAATGCCAGCCTTTCTATTCAAGGCCACATCCCTCGGATGACCACACCTTCCCTGGAGCACCTGCCTGAGAAAACTCAAGGCTGCTCAAAGAATTCACTGTTCCAGACAATACTTGAGGATGTGGCACCTGTCTCTCAGTCCCTCTTGGCACCAGCTAGCAGATGTGTCATATGGACCAACTCGTCCTGAGTCCCTTCATACTTTTGAAACAAATAAGAGAGCCCAAATGAAAAATTAAAGGAAGGACTGAAAAAATGAAAACTCTTTGAATATAGAATTTTAAAAAGAGAGATGGAAAGTAGATAAGAAAAGGAATTTAAAGATAATTCAGGGTGGTTGGAGGGTCATGTGAATGGTAGGAAATAACAGAAAGGAAGAACAGAGACAATGGAGCAGAAACGTTCAAGAAAATGTCACTGAAACTCCCAAGCATACACTTTGAAAGATCCCAGTGAATAACTAGTGCTTGTGTTTGAGAAAAACAACAACAAAAAGTGCACAGTAACACACATGTCACTGTGAAATGTTAGCAAACAGGGATTTGAAAAAATTAAATCTTCCAGAGAAAAACATAAATAGAAGTAAACTATAAGAGAACACATGTAAGTGAACCCATAGAACAAGGAGCATAAAGCAGGTCTCAGAAAGGAAGATTTTTTTTTAAAGAGAGAGGGACAGTGAGAGAGACAGAGAAAGAGAGAAACAACTTTATTGAGTTTTTCACATGGCCTTAGTTGCTCCAACACTCAGTTGTGTATGTGGTGCTGGGGTTTGAACCCGGGCCCTCGTGCTTGCCAGGCAAGTGCCGAAACCGCTGAGCCACCGCTCCAGCCCCAGAAAGGAAGATTTTTTAAAAAATAAAATTATTTAGAGAGACAGGGACAGTGAGAGAGAGAGAGAGAATCAATTTTATTTTTTCCTGTGGCTTTTGTTGCTCCAACATTTCATTGTGTATGCGGTACTGGGTTTCAAACCCGTGTCCTTGTGCATGCCAGGCAAGTGCCACAACCACTGATCCACTTCTCCAACCTCTGAAATGAAGATTTTTAAGGAAGGAAGGAAGGAAGGAAGGAAGGAAAAAATAAGTATTATGTGTCATATGTTCAAGTATTTGGAAAATAATTGTGAAGGGGATTTAGGCTGACATAAGCTTCAAAAGGACAGGGGTTTAATTTATTCACTGCTGATCTCCAGTGCCAACAGCAGTGCCAGGCACACAGTGGAAACTTAGAATTAGTGAATCCAATGGAGCACTTGAAAATAAATAGATCAGGTGTGTAGAGAACTGAGCAGGGATGAATCCAATGGAGCACTTGAAAATAAATAGATCAGGTGTGTAGAGAACTGAGCAGGGAAAAATGATGCACTTAATAGCTCCAATAAAATATTGTAAAAAAAAGGAAACATAATTACAGTATACTATACATGTTAGTGTATAAGCTGAAGAGTGGACAAGAGAACAGAATGGCATCAGTGAAGGCCCTGACAATGATTCCAATGAAAATTGTCTTATAACTTTATTTGCAGTAAAGGAAGAAAGAATGGAAACTAGGATCTAGGCAGGCAAGTTACTCATCCACTATAGAGGAAGGCGAAAGACAAACGGAAGCATATGCGTATTATCTAGAAATTTGGAGGTAAATTCCAGGAGAAATAACAGTTGGAACTAGTTAGCTCTGGGGAAGTGAGAAGGCATGCTTTCATTTTATTCTTTTTAGTAATATTTTAACTTTGATTATATACTGTCTTAATATTCATTTTTTTTAAAGCAGAGAAATGCCTCGATTTAATTGAGTGGGGATGCAGCTCAGTGGCAGAGCACTCACCTAGCATGTGCAAGGCCCTGGGTTCAACTGCCAGCACCACACGTGTGGGGGCGTGGAATACTGAGTTAAAGCCACCTGCAAGCGGTAGCACAGGAGAGGCTAATGCAGAAGTTCCTAACTCACACACCTGTGGGTGTCCTGGTGATTCCCCCAGTCTCCCTAGATTAAAGAAACACCCAACAATTCCATTTATTGAGTAATTACACAAAACAATACCAGTTTTCATGGTATCTGACCAACGTCACCATTTGTCCTTCAAATTCCAAACATGCCATGGTGCCATTTGGGAAGATATCCAGTTGTGGCTTTCCTGCTTATTGACTGGGTTACTATATACACTAAGCCTCAGTTTCTCTTCTGGAAAACAGAAATGATAGAGCCTTGGTTTCTGTGGCCTGGTGGGATTCGAGATGATGCCCCGAGATACCGGGCTGAGCAGCTGGCACATGGTAAAAACTCAGAACCCATTAAAAAGACAAAGAGAGTTTTCTGAAGTGTCACACAAAATGATTCTGTGTGACCATCTTCTCTGAAAACACTTATAAATCCCACCCCCTCCCATATTAAGTGGAAATTATCTAAGAGTTAGGGATATGGACCAACCATCCCTGCCCATTTCCATTCACAGATAAGACCCTTCGCTGCAAAACCCACTGAAGCGATTTTTTACAATTCCATATTCTTGACCAGCAAGACTCTGTTCACTCCCCGCACACACTCCACTGTGCGCTTGGTCTCGGGTAGCTGCCATCGCTTCTGGATGTTCTGTCACTGTGCATTCCAGGTAAGCTGTTCTTCATAAGCTTCCAAATTAAATAAAACAGGGACCTGGGCTGTCAAGGTGAATCAGCCACAGCATCCCGGAAACCCCTGGTCATCCAGTTGGCAAATATTTATTGAGCACCTACCACGTGCCAGGCACTGCGCTAGAGTCTGAAGACAGAGCAAGCAGCGAAGCGAAGTCCCAGGTCTCAAGGAGCTTCCGTGCTGACAGGAGAGGGAAGCAACATCACACATGCTGCGAGCAAAAGCAAAGCAGCCAAGGGTGTGGGAAGAGATGGCGGCAGAAACGTGGCTTTGCTTAAGCTGTTTAGAGCGTAGCCTGCGGGCAGGCAGGCACAGGCCTGGGGACGTCAGGGGAACAATGTTCTGGACACAGGGCACAGCAGATGCAGAGGCCCTGTCCTGGGTGCTTACTCAGTGCATCTGGGTCCAGTGAACCCAGCAGGGTGCAGGTGACAGGCCTGGAGAGGGCCTTGGAGAGCCACACAGGTCAGTGGAGGGACATGTTCTCAAAGACTCACTCTGATGGTCTTTAAGAGAGCAAGGGAAAGAGGATGGCAATGAGAAAGCTACCACCATCACCCTGCGAGAGCTGAAGGCTTGGCCCACAGCTGTGCCAGGAGGGGCAACGTGGTCAGTTTGACTGTTCTGAGGGGGTCGTGTGGGATGAGGGGAGAAGTGAATCCGTGTGCCCTCAGGGCCACTGTTAAAACCTTGGAAGGTGGGGGAACGTTTAAGAGATGGGCCCCAGTAGGTGGTCTTGGGCCCCCAGGAGCGTGCCCTTGGAGGGGCTTTAGGACCCCAGCCCCATCTGTCTCCGTCCCTCTAGGCTTCCCTACTGCCGTGCGGTGAGCAGCTCTGCCCCACCATGCCCTCCCCACCATGATGGGCTTCCTCACCACAGGCCCAACTGAGGCTGAAATCGCTCCAACATGAGCCAAAATAAGCCTTTCCTTTGTAAAGTTATCTCAGACACCTTTTTAGGGTAACAGAAAACTGGCAAGGGCCTTCCCTGGGAAACTGGAAGACCAGAGGCACCACTTGCCCATGGGCAAGAGGTCAGAAAGCAGCATGAGCCGGGGGTGGAAGAGTGGACTGCCTGTCACCCTTCAGCAGTTGGGTCACACATCTGCGGTCCCGGAGTTCAGACCGGAAGGCTTGGCAGGAAACATGAATTTGGGTCATGCCCATATGGATGGATGGTGCTTCACCAGGTGACATTGGAGGAATGTGGATGGGGGTGGGGAGATAGGACTTTATCTTGAGGTTGGGGAGGAGAGAAGGAACTGGCATAACAGACTGAGAAGAGAGCAGCCAAGTGCAAAGATTAGAAACAGAGGGAGTGGGGAGCTGTGTCTGGAAGTGAGTGACACCCCAGGGTGCGTGGCATTAGGGGAACACTGTAAGGAAGCACTGCACCCGGCTAACCAAACAAGGGCTTTCAGACTCCTTTCTTCTAGCAGCTCCAAAAGTAGAATGTACTTCCTCAGCCTTAAAATGCTGCTTTATTTATTTGCTCTTTATTTCTTTAAAGAGGACAGTGAGAAAGAATTTTATTTAGTTTTTCATGTGGCTTTCGTTGCTCAGCACTTCATTGTGTACGTGGTGCTGGGGTTTGAACCCGCGTCCTTGCGCATGCCAGGCAAGCACCGTTAACTGCCGAGCCAGCGCTCCAGCTCCTGCTTTCGCTCTTTTAAGGTATCTTCATGATTACAAATGTTAAGGAAAGCAAAGTTGCAGCACCTACAGTCCTCTGCCTGTCCACGGTGAATCAAACGTGCCAGAGCTTTGCTCTTCACACTTGTTGGCCTGTGGTCAACTCACACAACAGAAAACGGTAAGATCATATTCTAAAGACAGACCCCTCTTTGGTGCTGTTCAAACATTTTCAGAAGTTGGCAATGTGCGGCCGTGCTGCATGTGAGTGTGGCTGTTTGCCAACTCTCTCCTCCTTAGGAAAGCGAACACCTCCATCTCTTCTGGATGCTTCCAGATGTTCTTCACATTTCTGAACGTTGCTTCTCTCTGCTCACCTTGCATTTACAGTGCAGCTTGGAGAGGGCACTTGTGTATCTGTTGGTTTCTCTTGGATCTCCTGTCACAGTGAAGTGCAGAAAACACGGCCTTCTAGAAGCCAGTCTGCAGGCAGGTTCTTCTGCAGAGCTGCCCAGCGGTGTGGCCGAGCAGTCAGCCTGTGAATCTCAGCTTAGAGATGGTTCATTGAGGTTTTTGTGAAGCTAGTCTCTAAATTTGGAGAACTGTCATTGTAAGGGAACCCAATTAAAACAAAGCTGGTTTTTAAAAAACTGACTTAAAAACTCAGGAGTGGTTCAGAGTGGATCTAACTCCTGTGTGCATCTCATCGTGGATGTAAAAGGCTCTGGCGTCACACGTCTCTGTGTCTTGACTAAGGCTGAGCATGGTTTGCTGTTTAGACAGGCTCATTAAAAGCCCTGCAAACAGAATCTGACTAGCTCCATGTGATCTGGTACATGAGGCCTTCCCCAGTGTAAAGACACACATTAACTTCATGCTTCCCTAACAGTAAAGTGAATTCCAAAAGTGCTGTTAGTTAAGTGATTTGGAAAACAATGATGTTCATGAGAAATAACTACTTCTAGGGAATGAAGAGGTCAGTACTCCCATCACTGCCATTTCTAGCTGGGGACCATTAGGCCTTTGCTACTTCAAGCGGGGCTCTGGGCCAGCAACATCAATGTCACAGAGCATCTTGTTGGAATACACAGTCACACTAATAACTTGCTCAGACTGCATTGTAATCCTTCCCCTGGAGATCCTCTGCACAACAGTTGGAGAAATGTTGCTCTAAATAGACAGTTGGGGGTATCCTGGGATCTTTTTCCTCTCTAGACACCTCCCTTAGTGGTGCCATCAGGACTGTGGCTTTATACCATCCACAAGGGACTCCCAAGCGTCTGTCCAGCTGACCTCACCCTGAGATCCAGACCCAAGATCCAACTGCTTGTTTTAACTTGAAGTCTAATGAGCATCTCAACCTTCACGCACCTAAAACGAAGTCTCAATTCCTCCTCCACAGAGGTCCTTGTCTTGCTCATCGGCAGAGGTCATTCCCGTTCCAAGTCAACAGAGATCATATGACACTGTGTGGGCTTCCTCAGTGCACTGTGGGTTCTCGTGTCCTTTCAGCCTGGCTGTGCCCTGCCTGCCTCCAGCATGTCTTAACTTGAGAGTTCTCAAGGAAGGGGGTTCCCCACCAGGAGGGGGTAGAGCCTTCCTAGTACCCCAGTCACAGCCAGCTGGTTCAGTTTTTGTCTATGCCCTCATCTATGTGGTTCCCAGAACTTGCTCTGCCCCAGTGCATGGTGTCCCCAAGGTATTAGCTACCTCAAGGCGACTGAAACAGACCCAAACAACTGGGACAAGTTTAAACTGCACAGCCACCTTCTGATATTGATGTGCGCACAGCAACCCAATGCGAAACAGTGTGCTCATTAAAGGCAACGTTTTTTAAAAGGGGCGGGAGGGGGAATTTTATTTATCTTTCATCTGGCCTTTGTTCTTTGTTTCTCCAACACTTACTTGTATATGTGGTGTGGGGGTTTGAACCTGGGTCCTCACACATGCCAGGGAAACGCTCCAACTGCTGAGCTCCAGCCCCAAAGACAATGTTTTTATGTTGAATAACACTCAGAACTTCTAGGACATGCCATTTCTCACACCTGTACCCCTAGATGCTAAGGTCCTCTGATAGATTTCATCTCTGAGCCTTTCTTAGGTCACTGTACGTTCATACAGTATCTTGTATCTGTCCCTGCTAGAAGGTCCATGGAAGCAGTTTACAGGTGGCTGTACCTGCAGTTCCTGGCTGTGGCAGAGCTAACTTACCTTCAGTAACCTAGTAATAGAAGGTAGAAGGCAGAGGCCAGGAACTTGAATACTCATGGAAGGTTCCTCCACAAGGAAAGACAGCAGAACCCCACAGGGGAAGGGTCTGGAATTGGGACTGCTCCCTCTTTCCTTTCAGCTTCATTTTCCACACAAGCAAGTTTCTCTGTAAGTCTTCCTCACAAGTCAAAACAAGGCCAATTCATCTTGTTCCCTGTCCAGACACTGGCAGAACCTGGCAGGAAGTCTCCCCCTGTAGTCAGGGGGAGAAACAAAGCCAGAGTTCCTGAGTGCCCATCCACGTGAGGGAAATTTCTAGAGAAGGCTAGAAGGCTGGGAAAGGTGTTCCTCAGGACCTGAGCATTCCTTACAAACGCTGCCCAAGTATACTGGCTCATAGAATCTGAAGGGTACGAAATATTTCATATAAAGCACTTAGCACATAGGAAAGGATCTATTACAGCTTACTACATGTGGTTCTCCACAGCAGCTGCCTTCCCCGCCTCCCATCCTAGCAACCTCAGCTTCCTTTAGGGTAATAATCTCTTCCTCCGTTGACTGAAAATCCAGGTGTCTTACCACAGAAACCAAAGAGCCCTGTGGCTCCTTTTTAACTAACTACAACAAGGGCAGGCAAGTGACCCAGGCTCACAGGGCCAGCAGCTCTCACCTAAATCCTGAGCAGATGACTAAAGACAGAAGGAACGCACCCCAGTTCCCTGAACAAGTCAGGCACCAGGATTCGAGTATCAATAAGGGTGCACATTTAAAAATTTACACCACAAAACAACCATATCAGTGTTTTCTTGAAAGAATAAGCAAACATTAATACAACATTAGGAGACCCAAACCTGAGGACAGCGGGAGCTGGGTTTTGTGGCTGAAGAAGGTATGCAGGGCAAGGGCAGAACACTGCTAAGGGCTTTTTATGTGTCCTCACCTAATCATTAGGGCTCATTATCCCCACTCAAGCAATTAGTGGAGAACTGTGGCAGAAGCCATTCCTATGATAAACCAATATCAAACTGGTGATTTTTCATCCTCTGGGCCTCTGAGAGAACTCAGTCTTTCTAAAGCCAACGTGAGTTCCAGAAACGAAGTCTCACCTAAAGCTAGAATTGGTTATTGATCAATTTACAGCTGAAGATCCAGTACCTTCACCTAGGAGGTGCATGATATCCTGAGGTGCTCAAATCATTCTGCCTGGTGCTGTGCAAAGTAGCACATTTACATGCAGATGTGGTGTGGCTGAGGGACTAAGATCAGAAAACAAAACAAACAAACAAAAAAAAGTGGCAACTGGGTAGCACTTCTGAATTTACAAAGCATGTTTCAATCCATAATCGCAATTGGGTTATCCAGCTTCTGCAGGCCTGTTTTTCTCACCTGTGAAATGTGCGGCTGAACTATAGCAAGTGGCCTCTAGAAAAGTGCCTTAAGGAGACAGGACTGCTCAGACTCTAGACACCCCGAGTCCTTAGCTCCTCAGAGTTGTGATGGAAGAAATCTAGGGTGGCACACAAGAGGATGACTTCGGACCACCTTGTCCAAATCTCCAATCTTGACCCAAAACTTAACATGACTTTGAATGGACTCCCCAAATGTCCCTAGCTTGTCTCTAAAAACAGGCATATTATCTTATAGGGTAAGAGGAAGGATTGAAAAATGGCCATAAAACTTGCAAGGTCATCAATATAACTTTGCCCTCAATCTTGCCTCCTCCTTTGTCCCTCAGTCCAAGTTTATTTATAATCTTGGCTAAGTATTGAGAAATCTTAACTAGGACTTAAAATGCAGGAAATCCAGATACTATCAAATAACTGTATCTATATTTTAGAAATCGCTCACTGTTACTATCCAGAGACAGGATCTCTAGAAAGTAATTAAGATTGGGATGGGGAATGTGGCTCAGTGGTAGAGTGCTTGCCTAGCACAAAGTCCCAGGTTCAATCCCCAGAATGGCAAAAAATAAAAAAATTAAAAAATAACCACCACCAGGGGCGGGTGGGTAGAGGAGGAGCCAGGCATGATGATGGCAGCATTCCCTAACGGCTGAGGCAGGTGGAAATTATGGTTAAATGGGTAACATCAGGGCGGGCTTTTTAAGAAAATGGACCACTCTCTTGTCATGTGAAGGCAGAAGAGGTGGTTATCTGCGAGTAAGGAAGAGGGCCCTCACCAAAACCCAACTGTGCTGGCAGCCTCATCTTGGAATGTCAACCTCTGGAAGTAAGAAAACCATTTTGTCCACCCACCCCAACCCCCACCCCAGTCCATGGTATTTTGTTATGGCAGCAGAACTGACTAATATTTCCCTTAGCAAAAGCTTTCAAGAAATAGCGAAACCCTGATTGAGCTACAGCCTGGAATGTTACTGAACATTTAGGCATGCATGGATATTTGTCAAGCTTCTAGGTAAAAAGCTGCTGAAATTCTTCCCCAAAGACCACAATTTGCACCTTTGGAAATCTATTGGCCACTAGTTTATTCCCAGCTCTAACACTTCTGCTCACTAGGACAATCAATCCCAGGGGCCTAACATCAGTGATCACACTGACCAACTGTCTTCAAAGTCACATTTTTTTCTCCTAAAACTTTTTGTTATGTAATGTAAGTATCTGAACTTTAGTTGTGAAAGCTTAAGGAGAACAACATTGAGGAGAGTAGCCTTGCGGGGAGAAGTTCTAGGGAAACAGAAAAGCTGTCAGCCAGCTAGCACCTGAGGCCACTGTAGAATGAACCAGGTCAGGTCTTCACTCTTTTATATGATAAGATGGGCTATTTCTGGATTGGTAGTTTGGGACTAAGTAGACAGATGAAACTCTACTCTGCCCAGCACTAGTAGAGGATCCACAGGCAAAGGAGCTAGAAATGAGTGGCCTGCACATTTGTCCGTAATGAATGAGGGCCGTGGAGGGAGGTGAGGAGCAGGTACTGTACTCACTATACCACAAAGAGCTTGGTGACACACCTACCCCAGGTGCTTACCTTTACAACAAAGGCTCACCAGGCACCATATTATACAGTCCCACCTTCTCAGATCAAAGCTTTCTGCAAATTCAACAATTATAAAATAACCTATTTGCATTTAATATGCTTTTGCCATTAAAACCTTATTTACCTGCACTTTCTATAAACTAAGACCAGTCATAACTCCTATGTTCACAAAAATGAAAGCTATGAACTCTTTATTTAACACTCATAGGAAAACAGGAAACTTTATCCTTAACTAAGAACCATATGTCTGTCCCCTTAAGAACTGGACATGTCTTCCCGCTCTCTGGCTTTGTGCTTCAGGACCCATCCCTAGCTCCAGAAGTCTGAACTCCTCATATGTACATGACATATAGAAATTTCATCTTCTCCCTTGGCTGGTTTCCAGTGCTAAACTTTTTATAGAGTTTCCTTTTAATGTTATCTCTGTTGCATTCTTCTTTTTTTTCTTTTCATTGGGAGACTTCCATGATCATTATTCACTTTACTAGATTTGGAAACCTTGCCTCCTGCATCCTTGCAACCAGTGACCACACAGTGGTTCAATGACAAAGACAACACATTTAACAAAGCTTTGAAAGATTGCTTAAAAAGTGATCGAGTGGGGCTGGAGCGGTGGCTTGGCGGTTATGTTCTTGCCCGGCATGCACAAGTACACGGGTTCAAACCCCAGCAATCACGGACACAACCAAGTGTTGGAGCAACAAAAACCATGTGAAAGACTCAATAAAATGGATTCTGTCTCTCTCTCTCTCTCTCTTTCTCTCTTAAAAAAAAAAAATCAAGTATTATTTAGAGCAAGGAGCACAAGCATTAATATAATTACAAATAAAATGACCCACACTGTCTGTCACAACCTTTAGAGGCCTCACAATTCTGACTAAATCATTTCTTATTCAACTCAGTATTTTAAAAGGAAGATGTCTTTAACAAAACCCACATGACTCCTTATATTCTTTCGTTGGGAGGGCAGATAAGAACTGAACTTGCTACAATTTCTTCCTTCAAATTTTTGTCTCCATATTAAACAAAGAATACTCTGTCCCTATTTCTTGGAGCTCCACCTGCAAAGGCACAAACAATTGAGTGCTCTTTGGAGCATCAGACCGCTTGACAACCTCATGCTGGAACAGCAAGCTGCTGTTGCATGCGGTGCTCTAAGTCCACTGAGATCAGCCTTAAACCATCCTGAACCGAGGCACGTCTTGTTTCTCCATGCAAATCGTCTCTCTTTACTTGTTAAAAACATTGAAAAAGAAATTGACTTGGCACAATTATCACTTTGGTGTGATAACAGAGGGCAAGGTAAGACTGTAAATACACAAACTGTAATACAGAATTTAATTTTGTCTTTATGAAGTATTCTGAAATTAAAGACGATAATACATGCATTAGGCACATTCAACAGAAGACTTTTACAATGATTTACATTTTCTTTTTATTTATTCCTTGAAACTGCCCGTATTGCAGATTTTTCATGGATGAAATATGGAACTGAGCAGATTCTTTTTTCTACAAAATTATGATATAAACTTGCTCAATTTTCTATCTTATTGCTAATAAACCTTACAGGCGCACAGTTTGTAAAATAAACAAACCCCTTAAGGACTGAATGTGTAAGCATGCTGCAAGGTACAAGAAATAAGCTAAAAATGAGTGTATAAACCTACATCTGACCAACACAGTACTGAATGCGGGCAAACATTTATCACGACACAGGGAAAAATTAATAAAGGAGATAGAGTTCAGTCCTGAAAGGGTTAAATAGAAACCCTAATATATTATTGTTTCTAACCATCCATCCCATATTACAGTGCTTGAAAACAAAGTCGAAAGTCTGGCACAGAAAATTACACACATTTGTTCAGTACTCATCAGAAACACAGCTGCTCTTGAAATCAAAGTTAACTTGGTTAATAATTGAATAGCATTGTTTCAAGAAGCCACTCCCTACCCATGGATTTTCTGGCTTAAATGACTAATTAGGTTAGCTCTCAAAAATGGCACTGGGAACTTTCTGCAAGCACACAGATGGTACCAGTTTCATTAAAAGAAAGAGCAAAAAACCTAACCAGTTACAAAGGCTAATAAGTCTATGTGGTGACAGTGACAAATATTTCACTAATTAATTCTATGTGAGGTGCCATTAGTTGCCATGGTTTCAGAAAAGTCAGCAGCAAGTTAAAACACTGTACTAGTGTTCAATTCTGAAATCATTCAAAATATCAAGGGTATTTTACACTTAAAATCTTTACCTTGCCTTCCTAATCTATGTGATAAATTCAATGCAACTAGTAAGATGGAATTGGGTCACAGGCTCAGATTCTATGCATATTTTGAGAAACTGCATAGAATCATGAAAGCATAAGTTTCATTTCTAAACCCACAACTCAAAAACATCAAACATACCATACTTTAAATGAAGGAGAGTCTTTATGAGGGTGAATGGCCAGCTTCTCTAAAAATGCCACCATTTGGGGAGGGACATATTCTACTGTAACTGGAGGACAAGGCTATATGCAGAAAATGATCCACCAATCTGTGAGAAGGATGTTTAAAAGCAGCTAACAAAAGAACTACTGATGACCAACAAGCCGCAACAGATGCACCGCTTCCCTCTTTAGCCTGTGCTATGAAATGGCATGGAATAGGTGGGGAAACTGATAAGCACATTCGTGGACTTCAGAAAAAGCAGTGAAAGGGTTTACAGTCTAACATTTCAATTACCTTATTAAATGAGACAAACATTAAAAAAGCAAAAGTTCATTTTAATAAAGCCATGAACCTGGAAAATCATTCTGAAGCTACAAAGCTGGGTAAGGGATAGTTGTTCTTGAGAAAGCATCTCATCTGTTATTGGCTAATTTAATGTGATTTCTTAACTAAAAACCAAATCTAGGAAGTGGAGGAAACTTGTGGCCCACTGAAAGTAAAGCAGCTCTGAAAACGCTTTCCCACTCTGAACAAAAGCACTGTGTACTGACCCTTCTGTGACTCGACAGAGTAAACACTGCTCAGAAAAACAAGCAACTCTGCAAGAAGCAGCTCGTGAGCAGCTACAAGAAAGAAAGATAAGGCCACGATGAGCTCTGCCCGTCATCACTGAGACAGACGGACAGTGTGAAGCAGGATTCGCTCAGGAGAGCAGTGAGCGACTGGAGCAGATCTGAAGAAGAAAGGCTGTACACAAAATAACGCAGCCTGGGGTGATTAAAAAGGCTTGCAGTAAGAGAAAACCACGATAACTTTGATTTAACCACCTCACATGTTTTACAAACGACTTTCCCCTTGAAAACTGAGGAAAAGGCGATTTAAAGATGTCAGGAGAGTATTTACAGTGGCACAGTGGAAAGAAAGGAGTGATGAAGAGAGCAAAGCTGAAAGAAAATGCTAAGAAGGGATTTCTTTTAAAGTCTATTAATGGAAAGTTTCAAAATAGCCCAGGATACCAGAAAGACACTAGAAACGCTGTAGGAAGTTACAGTTTTGCATTCATAAGGTACTTGTGGTTCCTGTTTTACGGAACAGTAAAAGCTTACCACAATCTAGAGGTAGTTTTTACTCTAAGAAGGATGATTGTATTACTAGACTACGTCCCAGGACATTACCCAGATGGTTCCTCTACTAAACGTAGCCCAATGAGTCTGCTGCAATTCCTAAGAAACCAAACAAAGGCATAACCAAGGTGTAGGAATGGAAGCAATATAAATCGACAAGATTAGCATGCAGGGCCAACACGCAGCCCTGAGCCCAACCAAATCTTAACTAAAAGGAAAAGAAATATTTTCTGAGTAGGAGACATTTGTGGAGACACTCAGCACTGGGGAATATAAAACAGAAAAAGGCAGAGAGAAAAAGAAAAACATAAATTACATTTTTATAAACTTACAACTATCTGTTTCTAAGGTATCGTCTTCCAGCTATTTTAGTTGATCACCTAATAAAAGCATCTTATGTTTTAAGATTACATTGATGTTCTTGCCTAGGCTACTAAAAAAAAAAAAAAAAGGTAATGATAATAAACATTTTACTGGGATTTTCCTCATTCTACCATAGGGCACCATCTACCACTTGGTAGCAACTACTTCTCATGATATTTTTTTGTCATTTGCCAACAAGGCAGAAAACACCCTGCTGGATGAAATCACTGGGAACATTCTGAGTTCAAAATAAAATGTTTAACTTACACATAATACAAGTTATGTACAAGATTAGGAGGGGGTAAACCTGAACAAACCTTGGAACACACAGATATGTTGATGTATGGGAAAGGGTGAGAGAACACTTCAAATACCAACATGTTCTGCGCCGTTAACTCAGTAATGACTAAATGGCCACACTGAATTCCACATAAATGTTAGAACCTCCTGGATTACCACTATAAATACAATTAAAAAAAAAAAAAGGAAAATACAGAAATAACTACCAACTGTTTCTGAGAATAGAGACTAAGTTAACATACATTGCATGTATTGCAGGCAAGGCAGAGGCATTTTCTTTAAAGCTTTTGCACAGACTTCATATAATCTTAAAAAAAATATGCAGGCCTTTACAAGATTTGACTTTCTGAAATCGAAACATTTCCAACTCAGGAAAAGTCGTAAGATTTCAGCTTAAAAAAAAGTTCCAGCCTTAGACCAAAAGAACCTGGAAGAGTATGATAATTAAACAAGCATGGTCAGGCTTGGAACCTGAATGTACTTTAGAGCAAAAGCTCAAAGGGGGTGGGGAAAACAACCTATTTGGTAACAAGGTGTACTATATACTGTGATATAAAAAAGGTATGGTGAAAATGTACCTTTTACTAAAGCTTATACAAGTTCCTTGGTCCATAAAAACTATGTTAGATTTGTGCCTTCTAGTTTGCTTAACATTTATTCCAGCCACATTATCTATTTCTTGCCCATTTAAACAAAACCAACCAACCAAACAAACAGTAACAATAACAAAACAGCTGAAAAACTTGATTTCCAACAGTTTGTACATATTGATGTTTCTCTGTTTTACTGTGGCTTCTGCACTGCAAATCAGCACTTGCAGGTAATGGGTTTTAATAGTATCACCTGGTATGAAAAGTTTTCCCAAGAAACCACAAAAGATTGTTCTTTTTTTTTTCCTTGCCTTTTTTTTTCCTCCCCTGCCCCTCCCCCCCCCCCAGTCAACTTTTTGCCACACTTGGGTCAGTTTAAGTCCTAGCAAAAAGACGGTAGTTAGGACACCACTGTGGCTGTAGATGATGTGACACTGGTTGAATTTGTGCTGGCATTTGTGTAACTCCCCTCGCTGTTTGTGTTTGATTCATTAGGGGGCACTTGGCTTGAATTGGCTCGAAGGATTGCTCCTGCTGCACTGCAGTGTGGCCGTGGCCCTGGTTCTGGTGTGTAGGTAAAGGTAAGGCTGGTGGAATAAATGATTCCATCATTTCGGACCAAAGTTACTGGAACCTGAACTGGCTGCCGGACCCATCTCCAACCTTCTCGGAATGCAGAAATGTCTGGAACAACACAGAGCATGCTCTCTCCACATCTGAGAAAGAAAAATAAATCACTTAAAAGCACTTTAAAAAGTGAAGTACTTTTAGAAATGAGACAAGGTTGTTAAGTACATTACAATGAATATCAGAAAAGAATCTCAGGTATCCAAATCCCTAATCACCTCTGAATGATGTAAAACATTTTATCTAGTAGTACCTGTACATAGTTTCAGCTTCTACATCCCCAAACCACACTCGTAAATTTGGAGTGAAATTCTGTCCTGTGAGTTCAAGCATTGCTACGTCCCCGCCGCCATTCAACTGCAATTTACAGAAAATTACATTGAAACAACTTTTCATTAAAGTATACAAATTAGGTTCTCATTCAACTTTCAACATCTGGAAAATGTTTATTTTAAAATGCATGATTACAAAGCTAGCTAAAAATATTCCAAGATAACCATTTAACTTTCAATTTCCTTCTATGTATATCACCCCTATTTTTTTTTTCTTTCTTTCCTTTCTTCACACTAGGGGTTGAATCTGGGGTACTTTACCGGCAAACTGTATCCCCAGCCCTTTTCATTTTTTTGAGACAGAGTCTTACTAAGTTGCTGAGGATGACCTGAGACTTGCGATCCTCATGTCTCAGCCTCCCAAATTGCTGGGATTACAGGTATGTGCCACCACATCTGCCCTTATTTTCATTTTAATTTCAACAAATGATGTTTAACAAAATCCCCAGATCACAAGATTTAAAGAAAAAAAAATCAAAATTCCTGTGAAATAAATCATGCCAAGTCACAGCTAAAAGTAGTTGCAAAAAGCTGAAAGAAGTCACGTTGTGACTAAGTGTTCTCACCTGAAGACTTTCTACGACAGGCACAGGGGTGACTGGGGCAAGGACAGGGCCCATTCCCTCATAAAATGTATACTCTGCCTTATCTGTGCTAATGATTGTCCAGGAAGCTCCGTCATTTATCATCTCTTTATTTGGTTCTTTCGGGCATGGAGTGGCCTTATGGAGAAAGAATGTTCAGAAACTGAGTTTTATGTACATTACAGCCTAAGAAGATATATCAAATAATACTCATAAGGGTGTTCAGTGTTCAGAGTGGTGTCAGCAAGAAGAACTAAAGTATGCTGCTATGCCAGCATACTTTATATTCACATATTCATACTATATATTATATATTTATATTTAACAGAATATTAACACAGAAACCAAAGAGCAGTTTTTGTTATAATACAAAATTATTTCAGTAATATATTATATAATAATACCCTTCAGCACAGCATGTCCATTAATAATAAACATTACTGGTGCAATTTCATTAATAGAAGATCAATATCTGAGATATAAAAGTAATGTTTGAAATTCTTAAGGGCTCTCTCAGACACTGAGACCATGGAAGCCCCTTATGTTTGGAGAACTGCTGGAAGCTGATGCTAAAACCTACTACCCCTGCCATGATACACCTAGATGGGGGACCCTGCACACTCATTAGTGTGTGTGTTTGTGTGTGACTATCTCCCTGCAATGGGAGTTTACAAAGGAGTTCTGCAAGAAACTATAACTGTACTATCAAGTCATATGCCCATCTCAATGTCCTTGTGAAAACCTTCTGAGTTGATGAAGTTAAAAATTAGCTTTTGAATCATGTTACCATTAATATATTGGGAAATTCCAATGTAAAGGATGAGAATCTGATCTCTCAGAAAAATGTTTACCCTATGCAGTGTGTGTACATAAGGTCAGAGGATTCTCTGAATACTGGAAACCTATTTTTTAGATATTCTGAGGGGCTCCTCATTCCCCAGATTAATTCTCTGAGAATATTTTCAGTTTTGAGTTTTTCTCTCTGTTAAGGACCCTTGGACCAGAGATAAATATCTGATTACAGCTTCATGTATTTGGATACAATTAATAGCAAATGAGAATTTCATATTTCTGTGAACTGCTAATCCAACAGTTAATATATTTCATTTATTTATTGTGCTGGGGATCTAACCTAGGGCTCCCAAGTACCACTACGCCCTACTTTGTGTATTTTAGATGCCATCAGTATTTTTAAACATACCTGAAATTGGATTATTCTTTCTTGAGAAAGGCACAAGTACATTCTTTCTGTATCCTTCAGGTAAAATGCACATTTATGGAGTTGTGACACAGGATCATCTGCATCCAGTAATGCCGTCTGTTTATCAACTTTCCTAATTATCTATATTTCAGCAATTAAAAAAATAAAAGGTCATCCACATATGGAAAGAGTTTTCATTTTGGAGTGACATCGTTGGAATATTTGTATATTATTGGGAATATCATCAGAACTTGCTACTCCAAATATGGTCCATAGACCAGCAGCGCTAACACCACCTGGGAATTTGTTAGAAATTCAGAGTATCAGGCCCACGTGAGCCCTGCCTCAATTAGAACCTGTATTTTTCACAAGAACTCAGGATGATTGTATGCGCACTAATGTTTAAAAAGCACTGGTCTAGAAAACAAGTGCTTGCCTGCCCTATTTCTTTAGATGTTCATGGAAGAGTATAGCAATTTCCACATTCTAACATGATTGCGATCTCAAAGGATTTTTAATTCCTAGCCTTGTTTATTTATTATTGGTATTGGGAACTGAATCCCCAGGGGTGCTTCACCACTTAGCTACATCCCCAGTTCATTTTCTTTTATTATGTTTTATTTATTTATTTTAAGATAGGATCTAACTAATTTGCTGAGGTGAGCCTCTAACTTGTGATCTTCCTGCCTCAGCCCCCTGAATCACTGAGATTATAGGTGTGCGACACTGCACCTAGTGAAGATTATTGTTATTATTATTTTAAGCATATGGAAGCTAAAGAATGCTGTGACTGTTGAAAAATGCACATAAGTAGAGGTCAAGAGGAAGTAATACAAACATCTAAAACCCTAAGATTCTTTTTGAAGTCAATTTCTAGAGAGACATTTAATAGCATGTTAATCATGTTACTTCAATTTTTTCTAATGTATCTCTTAATTTTTCATTTTAACTTTTATAATGAGAACTACACAGCGCATTTACATAATGTCAGAGGAGTCTCTCAACCCTGGAAATCTATTTTTTAGATATTCAGAGGGACTCCCTGTTTAATGTTTACATTAAACCTCAAGTGATAACACCATTTTAAGATTTGGGTCTGTCTTCTACATGGTCCACATGTAAGCTGTTGCAGATCAGAGGCATAAGCCTCTGAACTTGAGTATCTGTAGTACAAGCAACACGAATGAGCATCATCCTTGGAACAGTGACACACAATGCACAAGGAGGAAAGAACGGAGTGAATGTTCGTCTCTTCGGTTTGTTTGCTTCTTTCTTTTATTGTTTACACCTGTCCTTCCCTGCCTTTATACTTTTTGTCACAATTTGTTGCAGCTTTGATGGTTTATAGATTAATTCTCTAATTCACAAATGTTTTAACTTATTATATTGAAATGAGAAATTAATCCTTTTGCATAGCCATGACCTAGAAAAATAAAACAAAACAAAAAACAAAAGACAAAAAAGCGATGCATTTACTCAGACATATGTAGACCCAATCTGCACCTGCTTAAAGAACCTCAAAATATAAGTCAATGATTATTACTGATTTCTTCCACTTGCCTAGTACCCTCAACCTGAACTAGAACAAGCTTACCTATAAATCCCTGTCATCTTAGTATAACTGAATCATGTTTCAGAGAAGGAGAGTTATAAGGGACTTTTGCTTTCATTTTACTAAAAAACACAATTTTACACAGTTTCACCATATTCTAGTGAACAAAAAGCCCTAATTCCTATGCCTTTTTTCTGAAGTAAGAAGTACCAATTTTACTTTTTTTTAACAAATCTGTCTTGTTATTAGAGAGTAAGCTAATAAAAATTATGCTTATATTTTGAAAGGAATAATTTCTGTTTCTGAAAACTTGATCCCACAGCAGAATAGAATAGGTAGCACAAAAAATGAATAGTACATCTACATTAGTAAGGAATAAAAAATATTGCAACTTATAGTGCCCTCTATTGACATATTCAGATACACAACCAAACAGAAACTGCCTCCAACTTGTTAGGAAAAGCATAACAGGAAGTCATTAAGAACACACTTGTTTACGACCAATAAATACTCCAGTATTTGGGAGGAGGCAAAGACTTTCTCAACAAGACTTCTAAACTGAAAGAATTAAAGCAAAAAAATCAACAAGTGGGACACCATTAAACTAAAAAACTTCTGCACAGCTAAGAATTGGTCAAAATTGTCAAGAGATGACCTACAGAATGGGAGAGAATCATGGCCAGTGATTCTTCTGACAGGGAACTAATATCCAGAATTTACAAAGTACTCAAAAAATTTAATATCAAAAACACAAACAATCTAGTCAATAAATGGGCCAAAGAGCTAAACAGAATCTTCTCAACAAAGGAAATGGAGCTGACCAATGAATACATGAAAGTGTTCTAAATCACTATTAATCAGAGAAATGCAAATCAAAATTACATTAAGATTTCACCTCACTCCAGTCAGATCGGCAAAAATGAAGAAAATAAACAATAATAGACGCTGGAGGGGTTGTGGAGAGATAGGCACACTAGCACACTGTTGGTGGAACTGCAGAATGGTACAGCCCCTCTGGAAAGCAGTGTGGCTAATCCTCAAAAAATTTGGGATGAACCCACCATAAGATCCAGCTATCCCTCTTCTGGGTATTTTCCCAGAGGAGTTAGACTCAGCACATTACAGCAACACAGCAAAATCTATGTTCATAGCTGCTCAATTTATTAATAGCTAAATTACACAACCAACCCAGATGCCCCCTCACTGGATGAATGGATCCAAAAACTGTGGTGTATATATACCATAAAGTTCTACTCAGCAACTAGAAACAATGAAATCGCAGCCTTTGAAGGTAAATGGATGGCCATGGAAGAAATCATGCTGAGCAAAGTTATTCAAACCCAGAGTCAAGGGTTGAAATGTTTTCACTCATTTGTGGAGGCTGGAGCTAAACCTAGGCCTCTGTGAAAGGTAGTCAACCTCATGCATTAGACCTAGCAAAGACACTGTAACACATAATCTAGGGCAATCATAGCTATATAATGGGAGAAGGGGGGCGAGGACAGGTGGGGAAGGAAAGAGGGAAGGAGAATAGGGAGGGATCTAGGGGGTAATTCTGGTTTAAGAATATATGCATATCATATTACTTTATATGCATTTATGATTGTACAATAACTCAACTCCTTCATTAAAAAAAAAAAAAAAAAAGAAAGCACTTGTAGGGGCTAGAGTGTTGCTCAGTGGTTACAGCTTGCCTGGCATGCGCAATGACCTGATTCAAGCTCCAACACCACATACACAACTAACTGTCAGAGTAATGAAAACCAGATGAAAAAATAAAGTTGATTAAAAAAAAAAAAGAATGCACTTGTGGCTGCACATGGTGGTGCACACCTGTAATCCCAATGACTTGGGAGGCTGTGGCGGGAGGATTCCAAATCTGAGGCCAAACTCAGCAACTTAGTAAGACCCTAAGCAACTTAATAAGATCTTGTCTCAAAATAAAATAAATAAAAGGGCTGGGGATGTGGTTCAGTGGTAAAGAACCCCTGGGTTCAATCTCCAGTACCAAAAAACAAAAATAAACAAACAAACAAAAAAAAGTTGTAGCAACAGACTAGTACTTAAAAGCATTTCTGAAATAAGGTTGGGTATATAATTATTATCTATACATGACAGGGATTGACATTTCCTTTTAAAATTAAAAAGCATAAAATTGGGGTATATTTTTATATCTGAAAGCTAGGGCTTTCCTGTTTTGAAATTAACTTTTATTTCACACATCACTAAAACAGAAATAAGGCCTTACCAATCTCGGGAGTGCCATGCCAGTAACTGAACATACAAGCTTGACTGTTTGTCCATAATGGATGTAACCATCTCGGACTGTGAATTCCTCACCTTCTGATTCATCGTCATCCACTATAGCAGGTAGAAAAAGAGATTAAACTGTCATCTTTTAGAATTTATTATCTGCTTGGGAAAAATGACAAAAATTAGTGTATCCATATATATTATCAAAACAATTTAACAATGCATTTTTATACTCACAGAGATGAATGTAAAATGCTCCCCACTGTTGTGAACTGGCATGGAAATTACCACCTTCTACATGCAAGTATCTGGTACTAACTGTCTGAGATCGAAGTCGATTAAACAAAGCCACCTTTGTTCCTGAGGCAATGCATACTGCAAAGAAAAAACAGCTGCTGTTTATGTGACTGGGTGGTGGGGGTGACAGGATAAGAAGGGACTTCTGCTCAGCAATTTATGATTATTATAATTTAATATACAAAAATATAAATCATATCTGCATCAGAAGGCAGATTCCAATGACAAACATTTTAACCCTTTGAAAAAGTAGAGATGATACAGAAAAAAGGTCAAGGTAACTTATTAATAGTGTCAAATTAAATGATATAAAATGTTCATAAAAGTAATGATAAAATGAGACCTGCGCAGTATGCTTAATATAGTGAACATTACAGGGAAAAATTATTTTTAAAATAACAAATGTCTAATTTGATTAAGTAAACTATAATACTATTTACACATTTAATAAGGGTATCTAAATTCATGAATAAAAAAGTATCTCTCTGGAATATCACTGAAAGAAAAGCAAACCAACTGTGGCTTCCACAGGAAAAATTTATTTTTGTATGTGACTGCATGTGTGTCTTCACATGCTTTACATCCAACCCTAAGAATATATGCAGAGAAAAAAGCTCTGTTGTGATTTTAGAGAACAGAGTTGCCTTCTAAAAGATCTTACATGTTGTCCTATGTGGAAAAAGTTCCATAACTAAATACTTCAGATGTGAAAAAAAAAATCCACATAAGTTAGGAAAACATTCTGAAACTGAATTATGTTCTCTGCCATCGAGAAACTATTATTCAATATAAATACAAACTTAAAGAGGTTAAATAAAACTATGTAATTTGAATTGAAAATAGCTTGAATACAAGACATTATATATGCTTCCCGGTAAAGGAGACATAATTTGGCAACAACAGCGGCAAAAGAACAGACAAATCTGATCAAGATTCTAGACTAACCACACAAAAATTCTCTTCTGAACAAATTTTACAGAGTCTCCTCTGAATACTCTTTCCAGCTAGTCTTCGGGTCTTTGTCATTGTGTTACAGCTTGGATGAGATGTGTCTCTGCAAAGCTCCTGTGCTAACGCAGTCAAAATGACCAGACCACAAGAACTTGATTTCAGCAGTGAACTGGCTCACTTGATGGGTTGATAACCAGAAAGGACTACTGCACTGGATGGTAACTCAAGGCAGGTGGGGTGTGGCTGGAAGAGGTGGGTCACTGGGAACACACCTTTGGGGATTGTATCTTGTCCCCCTGCCTCTTCCCCTCTTTCCTTCCTAACTGTCCTGAGGTAGGCACCTTTCCTCTGCCACTTCAGCCACGGTGTTCTGGCTCACAGCAGGCCCAAAGCAAGGGACTTGGTTGACCACTGAACTTTGGAAACCATGATCCCAAATCATCTACCCAAAACTGGTGTTGTTAAAAGTATTTTAGTCACAGTGACATGACTACAGCTGACTAACATACACCGTTTTGCTTAGCCAACTGTAGCAAATTCTAAATCATGCCCCAACTTTTGGTATGTTCTCACCTTTGCTTGCCTTTAGCAAGATTCCTACTAAGGCAGTTTAGAAAAAATTCTCCTACTCTTCTATATTTTCCATTCATTGATCCCCTCACTTTACTCTTTGGCTAAAATCCCTACTTATCATGTTATATTTCAAAACTGAACCAAGTTCTTTACTTAGGTCTCTTTTCCCCTACAGTAATAGTACTAATAAAATCTGTCCCAGAGTCCAATTGTTTCTGGCACTACCACTTTACAGAAAATACATTAAACTACACCAAAGGAAGGAAATTGACAAAATCCACATGTGGAAATCTAATGGTTAAAAATATTTTGAATAATAAACTGCAAGGCAGGCATAGATTAAAGGATATTTATTAAGGGATACTAAAGGACATCTCAACACAACATGTATCCCAATATATGGTAAATCTCAATTTTTAATAAAATAAATTGAAAAACTGACATTTGGCACAATTTTAACTTTGAACACAGAGTGGATAGTAAATGATACTAAAAAAGTATTTTTTTCCATATAGTTGTCTTATATGTTGTTTTTACATGATCATATAATATAAGAGACCCCCTTCCTTTACAGTCACACAGGAATATTCACAGATGATACAATGTCTGGGATCTGAATTAAACTAAAATTAGGAGAGGAAAGTGGGTCTGGGGTTGGGGAATAGATGAAAATGAAATGAGACTTGACCTGAAGTTGAAATTACTACTGAAGTTAGAGGAAGAATACAAGGAACTTTATTTTGTTATCCTACTGAGCTGACAAATGCAAAAGTTAAGAATAAAGGAATTGGAAAATCATCATTTTGTAGTCTTTGATGAAATAATGACTACTATAACCATCAGGTAACAAATTACAGGAGACACTTTACAGATGCAATACACTAACAGCTGAATTTACTATAATCAATCTTGACATGACAAAAAAATTGGATAACCAGGTATTATATGATTTCTGATCAATCTATCTATTTATGGTACTGGGACTGAACCCAGGGGCATTTTACTATTGAGTCACATCCCCACTCCTTTTTTTATTTTTTGAGACAGGGTCTTGCTAAGTTGCTTACAGCCTCACTAAGTTGCTGAGGCTGACCTTGAGCTTGTGATCCTCCTGCCTCAGCATTACAGGCATGCATCACCAGTCCTAGCACCAGCTAATTTTAAAAGTCAACCAGTTCATTGAAAAAATGATAGGCAGAATGTAATCAGCGGAATTCAAAATATGGAAATTCCACAGGAAAAATGACCCAGTTTCTTCAACAAATAAATGTCATGGAAAGAAAACAGGATGGTAAGATAAGAAATAATCACAGATTAAAGATTGCGGAACTTGTTTTGATTTAGGTTTGAATAAACCAACAGTAAAATGAAACACACTAAACAAAAAAACTGAAAGACACTGAGGAGACACTGATAAATCTATACATAGAATGGATATTAAATGGCATTAAATACTAAATACTACAGTCAACTATGTAAGGTGTGATGAAGTTTTAAAACAAAATCATGTGTTAAAAGTCACTACTACAGAAATTTTGTGTGAAAGGACAGTATATCTGAGATTTACTTTACACAAAATTATTCCAGCAGCTGGAAGATGAAGAAGTCTTGGTGATGAAGACAATGAAATAAAATCAGTAAAACTACTGAGGACGGGTATATTGTTAAATTACACTACTTCCTTCCTTTTATATAAAATTGGAAGTCCCATAATAAATTTAATTTTAAAAATTGGGAATGGGTGCTAAAACCTGTAATTCAAACAGATAGTATATATCTTGGTGGTCTAGGAATTTGCTGATGAGACAGTAGTCTCTGCCAGAGAAGTTAAAATTTTTGTTTAGGTTGTCAGGATGGTGTTTCAAAGTCCATTTCATGTTTTTCAAAGAGATGGTTTTGACATTCTGGGTAGATCAATTCTTTGCGGAATGGAACTATCTTGTATACTGCAGACATTTAGCATACTGGTCCAAAACACTGACAATGGAAAGGAAAAAAAAGTTCCATTTTGCCAAATGCCCCTAGGGAGCAATAAGGGATCATCTCAGGTTAAGAATTTGGATCTCGAGTGGTTGCTCAGTGGTTAGAGTGCTTGCTGGGCATGCATGAGGACCTGGTTTAGAACCCCAGGACCACATACACAACTGTGTGCCTGAGAAACAAAGGCCAGGTGAAAAAATAAATTAAAAAACTAATTCTCTCTTTAAAAAAAACAACAACAAACTACTTCATTAGACCAGGTAGTACCTGGCACTACCATTAAAGCAACAATAAACCTACCCACCCACAACCCCCTCCCCCACAAAAAACAGCAAGACAGGCCCAAAACTACCAGTAAAGAATGAACTGACCAGGTGCGGTGGTGTACACCTGTAATCCCAGTGGCTTGGGAGTCTGAGGGGGGGAGGATCAAGTTCAAAGCTAGCCTTAGGAACTGAGATCCTGTTCAAAAATAAAAAGGATTGGGGATGTGGCTAAATGGTTAAGCACTGCTGGGTTCCATCCCTGGTACCAAAAATAAAACAAACAAACAAATAAAAAAAATGAATGAACTGGCTACTGAAAAGGTCTGTCTTATAAATTCCTGGTGGAAGTTGGGGACAAATAAGAAAACTCAAGTATACATACAGTCAGCATTTTTCAATGACTGCTTCTTTTTGGAAGGTTTGGAGATGACTTTTATCCGTTTGCTGAGGAACACACCAATGTCATCACTGTTGCCATAGAACATCTTTACAGACAACATAAAGTGTTTTCTCTTGTCTGAGTCAGATATGTACAATGTTTTCGCTGTGCAATAGTTCTGTGAAAGAAAAGGAAAGCATCAAAATATTACCGGTTATGCACCTAAAACACAGGCCATGACTAGGTTCAGACAAAATCATTCCAACAGGCAGCCCATAAAGCCAACTGCAAAAATTACTAAAATTGATCTCTGAACAGAAAGTACAAAATCTTCCTCAGGAAGTCTATAAAGTACAAACACTGCAGAGGCATATAACCAGCTCTAGCAAGAGCTATACCTCTTCCAAAGGCAGCACTTAACAAGGACAAGGCCACGATCAGCTCAAATATCAAGATCTAGGAGCCCAACCTCAAAAGTGGGACCAGTTCAAGCCAGGCATCTACCAGGCACTTCTGGTGCTGGAGATGAACTCAGTCCTCCAGGCTGAGATATGGGAACTGAACATCCATCAAAATATTAACAAAAGCCACCTCTGAGCAACAGGTTTACAGGCAAGCTTAACTTTTTCTTTACACTTTTCTGCATTTTTTGATTTTTTAAAAACACAAATGTGGGGCTGGAGCAGTGGCTCAGCGGTTACAGTGCTCACCTGGCATGCATTAGGATGTGGGTTCAAACCCCAGGCACCATGTACAAAACAGTGTCAGAGCAATGAAAGCCACATGAAAAACTAAATAAAACTGATTCTCTCTCAGGGTCCCTTTCTCTCTTTAAAAAAAAAAATTTAAAATAAGAAATATGTAATTAAAAAAAAAAGAAAAACACAAGTGTGCTAATTAGAGAGAAGTAATTCTTGTTGCATAGTTTACCTAGAAGCAACTATATAAAACATAAAATCAATGAAAGAATATTTAGTAAAGCAAATACATTGTTAAAAGAAACTTCAGATCCAACACACAGACAAATGTCATGGCAGTAAGTTGAGTTATACTATAATAAATGTCCTCTAGTCAGGACATGTTTGTCTACCTGGGCTAAACCATGTTCTTACACCTTTATGCTCCAAGCACATAATTAAGTTGTACTTTCTGCCTGAAACACCTTCTGCTGACTCTAATCCAGTACTATTTCGCACAGATTTCTCTAATAGCATTTTCTATTAAAATTAAATACACATATGTTTGGTTTATAGACAATGTACTACCCTATTAGCAGGTTTTTTTTTTTTTTAAGACAGAGAGACAGTAAGAGGGAAAGACAAAGAATCAATTTTATTTGGTTTTTCATTTGGCTTTCATTGCTCAGACACTTCCGCTATGTATGTGGTGCTGGGGTTTGAACTGTGTCCCTGCGCATGCAAGGCAAGCACCAAAACTACTGAGCCAGCAGCTCCAGCCCCTTAGCAGGTGTTTTAAATGCTCAACTAGTTAAATGTTCATCTCTCAGCTATTCTTCTCTTCTGCCAATGTCCAGGCCTTGGGAAAAGGTATATGGCCGAATATTTGAAAAGACATAATGGAGGACAAAAGAAAATCTTCATGCTGATGCAGCAGCTAAGGGTACAGAATTTAAACACAGTAGTACTATATACCATGATGCTGGGAAAGGCAGTTGGTGATGCTATTGGTTGGTCTGCTTGGTATTACCACCCTGGGAGATAAAATAGTACTGGAAGCTGTAGCTGGATAAAGTGAGCAATGAAGTTGAACTAGAACAATTACATAGGCTGATAACCAGAAGCTCTGGCATGCCACCGTCCACCTGATCTACTCATTCACAGTACAGCATGTCTTCGTGAGCAGCCTGCAATCCTACGACTCTATAACTTTCTACAAACAGAAACAGACATGGCTAAGATCTATTATATCAACACATCATTTAAAATATATTCTTCATTTTTAGTTCAACGGTCATAATTTAGAAATAGTTTTACTGCTCTATTTTAAGATAAACACTTTTTTTTTTTTTTTTAAAGAAAGAAGGACAGTGAAAGAGAGAATCAACTTTATTTAGTTTTTCATGTGGCCTTCCTTGCTCAATTTGTTGTGTATGTGGTGCTGGGGTTCAAACTTGTATACTTGTGCATGCTAGCCAAGTACATAACCACTGAGCCACCGCTCCAGCCCCAAGATAAACATTGTTTATTATAATAACTATTATCCCAAAACTAACTGAAAATCCATAGTCAACAAGTCTTACTGATAATAACTATGAAGATACAAAGCATATACAAATAAGCAGATTTGAAGGTGGTTGATATTAAGACTTCAGTACTCACTCTGCTTGCTTGTAACATGATTAAAACTAAATTTGAAAATGCAAATTCCCTAGCTTATCACCTTCCACCTCATCCTCCAGACCCTATTCCCTAGTGTCAAATACAACACGGCAAAACCAAGATGTTCAAAAACTTTTACTGCATAAGAAAGTGCCTTCTAGGCACTATTTTAAAGGACATCTGTGTAATCATTGAAATCAGAACTATTTTCTGAATGTTAATATTAAGGGAAAATAATAAATTGTAAATGAATAAAGAATTTTTTCTCAGTACTACTACAGACTGATAGTTTCTATTTCCTAAATTCACAAACTACAATTAGTAAAACTAGTTGATAAATTTCTTTCCCTTGAAAATTAACTGGAGGGCTAGAGTGGTGGCTCAGCAGTTACGGCGCTTGCCTTGCATGCCAGAGTACACGAGTTCAAACCCCAGTACCATGTACACAGTGAAATCTCGGAGTAATGAAGGCCATGTGAAAAACTAAATAAATAAAATTGATTATCCCTCTCTCTCTCTCTCTCACTGTCCCTCTTTCAGAAAGAAAAAGAAGAAAGAAAGAAAGAAAGAAAGAAAGAAAGAAAGAAAGAAAGAAAGAAAGAAAGAAAGAAAGAAAATTAACTGGAAAAAAAAACCTCTACAAGTCCGAGTAGAGCTGATTGTTCTGCTCTGCACTGTTGTTAGGTAAATCACAATCTTTATAACTCAGATAAATGCTGTTTGTTTTTTAAAGAATCTGCCTATATCAGTAGTAAGTAGTAGTACAGGAAGATTAAGAGAGTAAAACATAATTGATTGATGCATTTTCATTGATATTTGAGTATCATATTCCTGTCAGACAGAAGATGTCTGGCTTCCTAAATTCATCAGACTCCAAAGGAAATCTGACTTGCAGCCTGCTAAAACTGTTAGCTATTTGCAGAAGCTTCCTGCTGAGACCACAGCTATGTGAGAGGAGTATTTCTGTTTCTCATTTATATATGCAAGAAGTAATCACTAGTAGCCATTAAAAAATCACCACCAAGAAATGAATAAGGAAGCTACACTGAGGTACCATGGTACCACCTTCACAGGGAGCCAACTACCTCAACTTACCTTTCCTTCCAAGTTCAGCTGCTGCATTTCTTGGTCACTGTTTCCTATTCCAATAAATGCACATGGTTGTGACTCTTGTTCAGAACAACCATCACGTTCCATTTGTTCTTTTTTTTTCTTCCATCCACTGCCCATAAGATATACACAAGGAGGAGGGCAAAAAAACCTGAAGCATAATTGGGAAGGGAAAAAACCCCAAAATACAAAGTAATTAGATTCAAGATATTTCCTTTCCATGGACATATGAAAAAAAAACCACACTGAAATGTGCAGAGTGAATTCTCCAACAAAAAATTTAAGCCTTTTGTAATGCAAACAATCACATCCATGGGACAGAAATCAAAACTTTCACATCTGTTCAGCTTAAAATAACGGAGTTAGTTAATGCATTCAGTTAGACTAGGTATTTCTTAGAGCAGAAAATTTTTTATGTAGTTCAAAGTTCTGAATTATTAGAGTTCAATGAATCCAACATACAAAATATGATACAACATCATAGAATCTGTGCTTATTAATTAAGGTCTACCAAAATAACAGAATTATTAATTGATGCTATTACTGTTATGGATATTACATTTAATTTTATTTGTAGTTAAATCTGGGAAATAGCATTTAGAGCAATGCCTCAAGTAGAAACTTTTAAAATGTTAAAAAAATAAGTAATTAGAGTAAAAGCAAAATGGATCTTTGCATGGGAGCTCTGTGAGAGTAGTGTTGTCTGTGTTCTATGAATCTTATACCTCGAACATCTGGCACACTGTAAATAACTGAGAAATAGTTTATACTAAAAGAATAATGCACTCCATTCTTTTCACTCAGACTAGTAACAGGCTTGTTTCTTTCTCTAGTAGCCAAAACCCACCTCAGAAATTCTTCCTACCTAGAGCAACTTCCTTATACTATCTCTGGCAATTAAGAAAAATATTGTTCAAAGCCCAGCTCTAGTCCATATTTTATATAGCTCAGACCATGAATCCAGTCCTTAAGTAGGTATAACTCACTTCTGCTCAAATTTTTCTTAATGACATAAACATAAAATATTTATGTCATGTTTTTCCAAGGAACATGAAAACTCTGAAGGAGCAAGGTAACACAAATGAATAAACCAGGTACACAATAAACCAGTGGAAACTGCCTTTTAATTGCCGAAAGAAGTAGGTTTCTTCGGTTTCTTCCTCTTTCTTGAAAAAAACAGCCCTCACCTCACGGTAATTCCTATTTTTTGGATAGTTATGAGTATGGGAGAATGTTTCTTTACTCTGTTAATCCTATTGTACTTAAAACAAGAGCTCAAAAATGATACTGGTTACTGGTGTGTGGCTCTAATTATCAGAAAACAGTAGGGAGTAGCCAATCGTGTGATTATAAACTCACACGTAGGTGAACTCAGGGTATATGGGCCTAGTATCTGTCGTACCCTCCAGATGTTTGATAGACATCTGAAATGAAATTTTATATGAAATTCCTATTTCAAAATCTGACAACAATACATACTCATTAGCACTGTGTAGATCAAAAGCAGGCAGTATAAAAGTAAACACCATTATATGCCTATATGCGTGCTTACGGTATGCACAGACACTAACACTAGCAGCTGGACATGGCTCTCTAGATATCCTGAAGGTAAGAAACATGATTCTGGTTAGGCTCCCCCTCAGAGTCTACTACAATATCTCCTGAACTGACTCAAAATACACAAGGCCATGTTTCTTCAACCCTATTCAGACTACTTTACGGGCAATTAATATGCAATTTATACAAAGTGAGCTCAGTTTATTTATCCAGTATATACTAGACACTGGACAGTTAACAGTAAAATCAAACAATAGTAAAAGCAAAACAATCAAAGTTCCTGTCCTCATAGAAATTATACTCTAATAGGAGAGATACAATAAAAAGGGAAAAGTTATTAAAATAATGTATATTCTCTGTTGGTGGTAATAAGTGTTGGGGCGGTGCGGGGGCAGGGCTGACATATTTGAAATGTGAACCACCTGGGGTAGACAAGGACTGTCCCTTAAGGAGGTGACCTTAAGTCATGATCTAAAACCATGGGGATGTCTGGGATAGTGTATTTCCATAGAGTGGCGAGCAATACAAAAGTCTTTGAAGTAGGAACTAGGACCAACAATGGGGAAACAGAGCAGAGTGGCTGGGTAGAGGAGAGGGATGGCCAGGAGATGAAGCTGGGGATAATGGTTAAGTCGACCAAGCAGACTCTAGAAACCAAATGGAGTAGAAGATGCCTCTGCAGGTGTCTCATATTTATCTAAAACAAACAGAAAAGTAGAGCAGCTTTCATGTCTATGTACTCACACTGAAGTCACAGATATAAAGGTCACAGCCAAGGTAGTGGGCGGAGTTCAGGTCACTCTACGTTTGGAGGAATGCCTGGATTAAATGGGCAAGTCTGGAGTAGGTTCAGTTTAAATCTTCACCAGGGATATTTCTGGCTTCTAAAGCTTAGAGTCCCCCAATGCTTACCCTGGCACAGACTCAAACACCTAAACGAACACACTCAGAAGACTGAGAAGGCATCAATTTTGGAAACTTGTCTCCTGTGTTGTATGGGACACTAACATTAAGACTCCTTAGTAAAATGGCACACCAGCTATAAATTGGAAGAGCTAAACTTTAAGATACTACACCAAATGTAGCAGTCAAATCTCAAAGACTTATCTCAAAATGTATTTTTATTTTAAGAATAAAAAAATTTATTTTATTTTATTTTATTTTAAAAAATAAAAATTAAATATAAAATAAAAATAAAAAATATCAGAAAAACATGGAAAAGGCTAAAATAAAAGAATAAGTGGTCTTGGTTTTCTCAGAACTATGCCAAAATGCATGAAAATAAAAGGATATAAAATTAGTTAAGTAGATAAATTCTTTACTCAGAATACTGATCATAGTTTCATCTTGAAAGGGCTTTCCAATCATGTAATAAATGTAAGAAAAAATTAAGATTCTTCAATAGCCTATGAACGGGCTTTGTTTTTCTGTCAACTCTACAACTATTCAGAAAAGTTGTGATATAGGAAAACAGCAAATCAAATAAAATCTTAACATTGGTACTATTTTATAATGTGCTGATAAAATAATTTCTTAAATATCCTAATATTGCCACCACCTAAAAAATAGTGAATGAAGCAAATCTTCACTTCCATAGACTTTAGCAATCAATAAGACATATCCATGTAAGCCCAGCCACTCAGGAGGCTGAAGCAGGAGGATCACAAGTTCAAAGACAGCCTCAGCAACTTAGCAAAACCCTGTCTCAAAAACAAAATTAAAAGGGGGAGGGCTAGGGATGTGGGACAGTGATTAAGTGCTCTAGGTTCAATCTCTAGTACCTAACCCCCCCCCAAAAAAACACAAACAAACACAAACAAGTAAAGAAAGATATATAACTGGGCACGGTGGCACATGCTTATAATCTTAGTGACTCGGGAGGCTGAGACAGGAGGATCACCAAACTCAAAAGCCAGCCTCAGCAACTCAGCAAGGACTAAGCACTTAGTGAGACCCTGTCTCAAAATGAAAATGGATGCAGTAAAGGTCCCTGGCTTTACTCTCCAATACAAAAAAATTGTGTGTGTGTGTGTGTGTGTGTGTGTGTACACATAAATATACACAAAAAGGGAATAGGGATAAAAATAAAAGGCTATTTTTTTTTTAGGGCTGAGGACCGAACTCGGGGCCTTGCGCATGCTAGGCAAGCGCTCTGCCACTGAGCTAAATCCCCAACCCCAGAAGGCTATATTAACAGCAGAAAAATCTCTAATGGTGTGTCAAACTGATGCTTTAAAAAAATTTGGACAGAGGCTGCAGCAGTGGCTCAGCAGTAAGGGCACTTTCCTGGCATGCACAAGGATGTGAGTTCAAACCCCAGCACCACATACACAATGAAGTGTTGGAGCAAAAGCCACATGAAAAACTAAATAAAATTGATTCTCTCTTTCTCTCTCTCACTGTCCCTCTTTCTTTAAAAAGAAATTGAACAGTTGGTCAATATGACTTAAACAGTGAAAAGTATAACTAGTAAAGGGTTAACTAAGAGAGTTTAATAGCTTCTATGAAGACAATGTTGCCTTTCTCATTATCTTCCCTAGCAGCTCTAAGCCAACTATGACAATGCTTTTTTCTGCCACTTGGTGGCAATATATACACATTTTAGATTTTATTCATTTTGTAATTCAAACAATCAATCTTTACTTTCAGAGAATGATTCAACAACTTTTTCCATAAATCCCGAGATGAGACTGGGAAAACACCTCCTGGATTCAAAGATTACTTTTTATTAAGCCCAATATATAAAATAAGTTTGGTTAGGCAGAATCCAAACTCCTCTATCATTTGCATTATCTAACCACCTTTGTGGAATCATCAAACTTAATAGTTACTCAGTTCAAAAGGACCATACCTAGAAACTTTACACATCAGCTAATCCAATTAACACAATTCCTAATATGATTTCAGAAGCACAGTCTAATGTCTAGATGGCTTTACTGTTAACTGTCTTAACATCACTATAAGTACTGCTAATTACTTACCTTATGACAAAGCTTAATGTTAATGTCAAATGGCATATTTACATTTCCTCTACAGAAAACAATGTTATAAAACATTTACTTTTTGACCTTGGGAAGACCTTCTTTAATGAAAAATTAAAACCATTAACATTTACATAGCACTTAGTTATTAGGCAAAGGTTAATAATCAAGAATAATTTTTAAAATTTTATTAGAGTGTTACAATTATACATAGTAGTTGTGTTCACTGCAAAAAATCAGTACACACATGGACCTGGATTTCAGTTCATGTCTACCGCTCCCTTTTTCTTTCCTCCTCCCTCCCCCCTCAATCTAAAATTTTCAAATGAAATTTCCTGACCAAATATTTGTATTATCACTCACTGGAGTTATTTTACATGCCAATGAAACATGGCCCAAAAGGACTGTGGTCATGTGTGTAGATTACTTCATGCCTATGCCTCTGCAGCTCCTCAAAAAGACCTGAAGCAACCCAGCAAAGAAGCAGAAGATTTGAAGTTCAAGGCCAGCCTCAGTAACTTACCAAGACCCTAAGCAACTTATTAGTGAGAAAGACCCTGGGGGGGGGGGATGCAGGGAGGCTGAGGGTTCAATTCCCAGGATCCTTCTCCCAAAAAAGACCTGAAACTGGATGAGCAAGAAAGCAGGCAGCAAGAAAGGACCAGTCAGACCTTTTAATCCTCAAAACAGGCCTTAACAGAACCTACCAGAGGGCTGGCCTAGCATTTACAGTCCTTTACTACTAGCACTTTTGGAAAAAAAAAAATAAAGCAAATGCAGTGGGTTTCACCTCAGCCTCTGGAGCCACTGGGATTACAGGTGTGCACCACCACACCCAACTGCATCATTTTTTCAAGACTAGATTCTTCAATTTTCTAAATGGCTTATGAACTGGCTGGGCCATATCCAAATAATAGAAATTGAAAATAAAGGCTACTGCAATAAAAGACAACAATGATATTTTAACTTGAGAAGCCACTGAAGTTTTGTATTAATATATTTTTAACAGTGTCTTACAAGGAGAAACTTGCAAATTTTTTAATATGTCTTCCCCCTTTCATTATTTCACCGGGTCTCAGTTATTCATCACAATATTAAATGATGTGACTTTTTAAAGGTCCTTTTGTATAGCACCTGACACCAAACCAACAAGCAGAAATAAAAAACAAATTAATTGGGTGGAGTGGTAGGTAGGTCAGCAGTTATGGCACTTCCCTGGCATGCATGAGGAGGCGGGTTCCAACCCCAGTACCACATACACAACAAAGTGTTGGAGCAACAAAAGCCACATGAAAAAAACTAAATAAAATTGATTCTCTTTCTCTCACTATCCCTCTCTCTTTAAAAAATGAAATAAAATAAAAATAATCAATTAATATGATTATAGTAAAATGCATCTTCAAAAATCCAGAGAATGGCCAGATTCTGCAACATATGCCTGTAATCTCAGAGGCTCTGGAGGCTGAGACAGGAGAACCATAAGTTCAAGGACAGTCTGAGCAACTTAGTGAGACTCTTTTTCTCAAAATAAAAAAATAAAAAAGGCAGGGAATGTAGCTCAGTGGTAAAGTGCCTCTGGGTTCAATCCTTGGTACCCCACCTTCAAAATCAAGAGACTGAAAAGCTGCAATGACCAAGTTTGGAGCCGAATGAAAAACACAACATCTATTCATAATTCCATTAGATCTAGCCCAGTTTCACCTAGCAGGATGATTCTAGGTGAGATTAAATGTACAGTTTTTCTTTTTTAGGTACCTTTACTTCTTCCATCCTTAAGCCTGGCATAGCTAGCTACTCTATTGAAGGTTATAAAATTTAGCGTGATAAGGACATAGAATCTGTGTGATGGTGTGCCCCTCAAGAATATAAATGAATAAAATGTAATGGATGTGTAATTTCTAAAAAACAGGGAAATAAAAGAGTACGAAATTTAAATTTAGAGTTGTAGAAGTTCCAATCCTGGCTCCAGGATTCCGAACTAGTGAACCTGAACAAGTTTAAAGTCTCTAACATTCAGTTTCCTAACCCACAGAATGGAGACTATATTACACCTACTTTACAAGATGGTTCTGAAGGTTGAGATTTAAAAACATTTGTAAAGCATTTCTCTGGCTTACAACTGGAGCTGATATGGAAACTGCCTCTACTTCAGATTCACCAAGAAGGATGCTGCCTGGCTTTTCAGATTCTTCTTTGGTAGTGAGGATGTTTACTCCTTCAGCTTTCCTTATAAACAAAATGACCTGCTATGTGCAAACTAATTTTTTTAACTTAAAAAAAATCTGAATTTCCAGTATCAACTTCATGAAAAGTAGGGCAGCTATCTTAATTTGATTTCCTACATCCCCAACTGTAAACACCAACTTCTTCCTATATTTCACTCTAAGTCAGTAATTAAGTTTTATTAATAAACTAAAACAATAAGAAATTTAGTATATCTGAATAACAACAGATTTAAAAAACAATACTTGGAAGTCAGTTCCTAAAATTTGTTTTCACTTATTCATCCTCTTTGAGCAAAAACTACCAATTAAATAGCTTTACCTTCTTTTCAGAGCAGAGGTAGAAGACTACTAGAAAGGGACTTCCTAATTTTCTTTTAACGTGTAAAGTAATCAATTATAAACTTATGTTGTCCCTGCTCTTACGCATATTCTTAACGCTTCCATTATATCACAAACTGAGACTCCACTCATTCCTTTTAACCCAAGTTCCAAACCTGTATTTTCCTTCCTTCTCTCACTTCACTTTGGTGTCTTTCAGGCAAATCTGAAAAACCTTTGATATTTTCCCACAAGTAGGCCATTTTCACCCATGAAACACTTAACCAAAAAAACACAGAATTGCTTAGTATAAGAGACTAAGATTCAAGAAACTATTAATAAGAAAACTCTAGGAATCAAGTGAAAAAACTATAAATGGGTGTAGTTTGGTGCTAGAGTCCTGGGTTTCCTCCAGAGCACCCCTTTCCCCATTAATAATGATTATTTTGGAAATAGGGTAAAGCTCAGTAGTAGAAAGCTTGCTTAGTGTTCCTGAGGCCTATGGGGTATGGGACAAAAATTTAAAAAACAAAAGCCCGCAATTAAACACACACAAAAAATGTTGAAATTTATGATACTGTGAGAAATTCGGTTAAGATAACTTTGCCCTAATTCAATTTTAGCTAATCAGCTTTATAGATAATTTCTGTAGTGTCACATTCCGGCAGTAAGAGAGTATGAATGAAGTTCTTTTCTGTTTTTACAGTACTGGAGATGGAAACAGGTCTTAGGCATGTTAGGCTAGCAGTCCATCATTGAACTATGCTTCCATCTCCCAGAATCCCTTTTTATGAGACAGGAATTTCCTTTCCTGAGTTTGCCCAGGCTGGCCCTAAACTCCAGGGCTCAAGGGATCCTCCTGTTTCAGCCTCTTGAATATCTGAGACTACAGGGACACTACCACCACGACATGCAAGCAAGGGCAGCTCTTTACAACTACAATAGCCACAGGGTCTAGGAAAAAGCCAGGAGCTCTTTACAAAGGCTCCGCTGCTCAATTCAAACTAAGTTCCAGCCAGTTTTAGGATCAGGAGCCTTCTCTATTTTAAAATGGTACTTTGGGGTTATAATTATTTATAAATAAACTACAATTTCCACCAAAAGGAAAGCTTCCTTGTGAATCAGTTAATGTATCATTGAAATACTTGGGAAACCATCAAAAAGAAAAGCTGGATTATTTCATTTTATAAAACCAGGGATTTAGCCAGATGATCTTCACTAATTCTCCTCTGGCATCAATATATCATAAGTCATTTGGTTTCCCACCTTCAAGAGATATATCTTCAGGGCTAGAGCAGTAGCTCAGCAGTTGGAGCACTTACCTGGCATACTTAAGGACCCAGGTTCAAACCCCAGCACCACATATACTAAGTGTCAGAAAAACAAAAGCCAGATGTAAAAATTAAAAAAAAAAAAGGATTCTCTCTCTCATATTTTCTCTCTCTCGCTAAAAAAAATTTTAAAAAATAAAACAAAATATATTTAAAAAGAGGGTAAATCTTCCTTCTTCCACTTGGTACCAAACAAATTAAACCAATAATTGAAACCATCCTCAAGCCATGAATATTAACCATCATGTACAAATCTATGTGATAACTACAAGTAGCTATCCAGGGCTGGGGTGTGTGGGAAGAACGGTAAACCTTACCTTTTTTCATTTCCATACGATTTCTGTGCAACTTTTGCATGAAGAATAAGTACTGTTTGATCTCCCCTCTCCTTTAAATAATTCCTCATGGCTTCCCTAAAAACAAACACAAGTTACTACTATTACAGGAGCGAATTTATGATGAAATTTGTTTTCTTTTTTCACTATGCTCTGTAATAAGAAGGATGCTTATGAATTCTTTTTAAACAAGCAAACCTAAAGACAAAAACAATATAGAAAACCTGTGAATGAAACTTGAAGAACAGTATACAATGAAACATTACTATTCCTACTCAACTCTAAACTTCATTCTTTAAAAGAAGAAACTTCCTCATTCTTCAAAATTTATCATGCGAAACAAACCTCAATCACAACTTCTAGTAAAATCAACATTTATGCTGGTGAAGTGGCTTTAAATTATTTATAATTTAATCTTGTTTTATCACTATCTTTGCTCCCCCAGCTAGTAAAATCAATATTTTTCATTGAATACAAAAGCCACAACAAAATATTAAATCATCCAAATTTGTTATTAGATGTTAGATGACCCTAAAAAGATAATTCTTTGTAAGGCCTAAGAAAAGCCTATAATTTGCATACAAATATACAATTATCAGAAGGATACTATTAAATACATAAAATGTAATAAAGTTTACTTGAAATAGAGAAAAACTGGATTAATTTTGAAAAACTACAATATTAAGTCCTTCAAGTACAACTACTCAAACTACACACTTATTAAGCAAATGTTCTATTACAAGTTCAAAGTCTTAGGCGTGATGGTGCACACCTGTAATTCCAGCAACTGGGGAGGCTAAGGCAAGAAGACTGCAAGATCAAAGCCAGCCTGAGCAACTCAGCTAGACCTTGTCTCAAAATAAAATAGGTTAGGGATGTGGCTCAGTGGTTAAGTGCTCCTGGGTTCAATCCTTGGTACTAAATAAATAAATAAATAAAATCAATGTCTTAAATACATTTACTCACCCAATTATCTAATCAAGTAATATTATATATATATATATGTATATATATAAAGAAGATTCTACACAGATCAAGCTATAATAATTCTGAATAGAATATTAATTCTTGAAATATTTTACACATCATCAAATAAAAGCCAAGATACTTCAAAGATTACCACCAAGAAATACTTTCACTAAATTTAAATGCTATTCTATTTACATTGTAAAGACAAATGTTATGTATGATATCTATTAACCTGCTGTCATCCTTATTTTTGCTCTTTTGCAAATAATTTGTCTCTTATCTCAGTTGCTTTTAAGATTTTCCTCTTTATCACTGGTATTAATCAATTTCATTATGCTGTACTTTGTATAGTTTGACATTTGAGATTTACTGAGTTTCTTAGATCTATAGTTTTAAAGTTTTCAACAAAGTTTAAAAAACTTCAGTCATGTTTCCTCAAGTATCGCTTTAGTCATACCCTCTCCTTCAATGGTTCCAATTACATGTATATAAGTACTTTAGAAGAAAGACCACAGCTCACTAATGCTCCAGACTTTTCCTGTTTGCTTCACTTTAGATAGTTCTGACTGCTGTGTCTTCAATCAAGTCCACTAATCTCTCCTCCATCAATTCTGAAATTAATACCACCAAGTGTACGTTTTCACCTTATTTTGTTTTCTTCTCTAAAAAATTCTTTTGGGCCTCTTTTCTTTTTAAAAATTTGTATCATTCATGTCTTTATCAAACTTGTTCAATTCTCCTCTTGTTCTGAGATATTATAGTTAGTGGGCCAAATCCAACCCACTGTGGTTGCTTCAGAAACAGAGTTGTACTCCACTACACAGAAATACTAATTTGCTGACATACTATGGCTGCTTTTGTGCTACAGCATAGTTGAATTATACCAGAAGTTTTATGAGAGACAGAACCAAAATACTTACCATCTGGCCATTTTACCAACTCTTAATCTTAGCTTCATCATATAGATCACAAGCATATCAATAACTATTTTAATGTCATCTATGTCATTTCTGGATTGGTTTTGATTTTTCTTCTCATTATGGATATTTTCCTGCTTCTTTGTATAATTGGTATGTAAATTTTGTTTTTGTTTTTTAGTGCTGCCTGGTTTTTTTATTCTTATATTCTTGAGCTTTGTTCTGATACATAGTTACTTAGAAAGAGTTTGATCAATTCAATCCTACTTTAAGGTAAGTGAAACCAGAGCCACTTAGTCTGGGCCTAATTTCACACCAAAGCAAAACCCTTCCAAGTACTTTAGCTGATGTCCTGTGAAACAGATTTTTCTCCTTTATCCACTGAAAAGAGGAACAATTCAGAGCCCTAAGTGAGTTTTACAGATTTCTTCCTTTACTTCTTCTGGATGGTTTTCCCCAACCATGGGTATTTTCCTCACATATGTGTCCTGACCAATACTTAGCTGATGACTAGAAGAGAGAGAACCCTTTGCCAATCTCTGGAATTCTCTGTACTGTTCTTTCCTCTTCATAATGTCCTTCCTTGCCGGATATTCAATATCTTGAAAACCGTTGCTTCATATATTTTGTCCATGTTTTTAGTTGTTTCAGGCTGGAGAGTAATTCCAGTTCCTGTTATTCCATCCTGGCCATAATTGGTAGTCCTAAAAGCTACTAAAATTTTCCAAACAAGAAAACCACTTTAAAGGGTAAATGATGGAAAACCATTATAAAGTAGATGGGACCTAACTAGATTTCTATGTCTTCAGGGAATGAAAAGGAAATTTTCCTTATGAAGATGATTATCATACTGCTATTTTTAAAGATGTATACATTAAAGAAAGTTATTCATCAAAACATATTTTTTGGTTAGAAGTCACTCCAACTAATCACTGCTGCTAATAAACTAAAAATATTTATTTATTAGATTCAAGATACCTAAATATGTGAATACAGTAATTCTTCTTAGCAGAATTTATTCAACAGATATATAAGAACAAATAATGCGAGATATACTTACAGGGACCTAAGAGACAAATTATGTTTTCCCAGTGTGCTTTACCTAGAGTACTTATATAATGCTTTCTTAAAAACACTTTTAGGGGCTGGAGCAGTGGCTCAGCGGTTACAGCGCTTGTCTGGCATGTCCTAGTTCACAAGTTCAAACCACAGCACCACGGACACAACGAAATCTCAGAGCAACGAAAGCCATGTGAAAAACTAAATAAAATTCTCTGTTTCTCTGTTTTTTTTTTTCTCTCTCTCTCACTGTCCCTCTCTCTTTTAAAAAAAAATGCTTTTCAATTTTAAAATAACGTAAGGATTACAGAAAAGTTGTAAAAGTAGTACCAAGAATTCCTAGTCACCTTTTACACCTAGACTCCTCAAATTTTAACACTTTTGCATATTGGTTTTATTTTCCCCAGGGCTGGCATATTGTTTTTTAAACCTTTTAAGAGCACCCTGTAGACATGTTGTTATACCCAATAAACTCCAATGCTTATTTACTTTTAAAAATTACATTCTTATAATTACAATGCAATTATTACTTATACAATACTCAATCTATTCTACAGATTTTGTCACTCATCTAATATCTCTTTTGGGGGACTTGGGAGCAGTTGTCTTGAGAAACTGCTGCTCTTGTACCCTATCAGGACAGCCACTATTTTTTGTACATAAAACTGTGCTGGCGCTCTCATGCCATCCATTTACATACTGTCTGGGGGTGACACAGGGATACTAGGAAAGAGCTGACAAGTCACAACAGACTCAGTCTAGCCCACAAAGCCCAATATGTTTGTTATCTGATTCTTTACAGAAAACATTCTCCTAATCCAGCTTTATATTTACAGCACAGGAAAACTTTTTTCCTGGCTGAGGCTTTACTTAAACGGAGTTGTTATATCTCTTTGCTTTTCTTTAATCCATAGGCAGTTCTTCCATCTTTAGTTTTCATGATCTTGAGGATTTTGAAGAATAAATACTATTTATTCTATAGAATGTCCCTCAATTTGCATCTGTCTGATGTGTCCTTACACCCAAAGTGACACTGTGTCCTCCTTGGGATGTACGTGGTATCTATTTGTCGGTTACTCACTTATGTCAGGTGGTATCTACCAAATTTCTGAACTGCCATGTTACTGTTTCTCCCTTTATATTCGTGAGGATCTGCTTTGAAATTAAAACATTTTGTTTTTCATCACACTTTAATCCAGAAATTTAAGGATCCACTGATGATTTTCGCCTGAAATAATTATCATTATAGTGTCTGTCAAGTAGTGATTTCCTTAATTCCGTATTTCTTCTACATTATTAGGTGGCATTCTTTTGCAAGGAAAAGCCATGCCCTTTTTCCTATTTATCAATTCATGTGTATAAATAATTTTGTGATATCTATATAAATAAATAATATGTATGAGATAAGATTATTCAACACAGGTTGAGTGCTCTTTTGCTAAAATGTTTGAGATTAAAAGTAATTTCAGATTTTGGAATTTCTGGGATTTTGAAATATATGAATAGACTTCAAGGTTTCAGGTTTCCAAATATGAAAATCTGAAATTCAAAATGTTTCAAAATCTGAAATTTTTGAGCATTATGTTGGCACTCAAAAAGTTTTGAATTTTCAGATTAGGGATGCTCAAACAGACTTCTAAACTGTCACTCAATTCTACAGCTTTTAATCCATTACATCATTATTTATTCAATGATCAAAATGTCCTAGATTTGGCCAGTAAGTACTCCTTCAAACTATATCCTGTGTTCTTCTGGCAGGTCTCCTTTATTCTTTAAATATAACAGTTTTATTAATAGTAGTATTAATTTGAAAATAATCCAAGTGGCCACCAATATGAAATGCTAAATAAAAAATAGTATGAAGACAATGGAAAACCAGGGAGCCATTAAAGAGAACTGTCAAAGAAGAAGATGTATTATAGGGTAAAAGACACAGAACAAGACAGACTATGTTCACAGTTTGGTTGAAAAGGAAACAAAAAGACATGCATCTTTTTACATAATTTTCTTGAAGGATAAAGAAAAATTGTAATGTAATAATGTAGGGTTTTAGAATTGACACTAGGACTACGACTGGACTTGGGTTTATTTTATCTCTGGCTTAAAATTTTTTAATGTTTTAAAAAATTAATGCTTTGGAATTTAATATCTATAATAAAATATATAATGCAAAATTATTTATAGTTAGAACACTGTATATTGCAAAATTATTTATAATTAGAACACTGTATAGTATTTATAGTCTCAATAAAAACAGGCAAAACCTCATAATTTCTTTTTCTTTTCTTTTTTTTTTAAAGAAAGAAGCAGGGGAGAGAGAGCGAGCGAGAGTACGTAGCAATCTTTATTTTGTTTTTTTCATGTGACTTTCATTCCTGGGACACTTTATTGTGTATGTGGTGCTGGGGTTTGAACTAGTGTACTTGCGTATTCCGGACAAGTGCTGTAACCGCCAAGCCATCGCTCCAGCCCTCGTATTTTTCTTTTAAAGTGGTAAAAAATGTGTTTTCCTTAAAAGTCTTTTCTAAATTAATTTATCAAATCTTTCAAATTTACCTGTAATCAAAATGTGACTGATTAAACATTGCTAGATATAAGAAGTTTTGTTTATATTGCTACTTTGTTTTATTCATTATACAATACTTAAGATTAACCCTCAAAAAGGTTTCATCTTTCCCCTTTGAACTATATCCTATTATGCTTGTTTTGTTTTTGGAGGAGGAAGAGAAAAAGGGTGGGGTGGGGGTAGGAATATGTTTATGATCCAGATACCAATAATTTGAATGATGTTTCAGAACAACTAATATATTTTCTAAAATGAGAGAATTTCCACATATATAAAATGTTTGAGTAAAAGGTTAATATAATGCTTACCTAGTGAGTCGTTTAGGTGGAGGCCGCTCACCAAATTTCCTGGAAAAATAAAATAAAATAATTAAACTGTAAATATATCCGTAGTTAAGTTTTTAGATACCATGAAATCTCCTTTATGACTTGACTTCAACCTTACCAAAGAACAGTGAAAAGAGAAATTGTCCAATAATCAACTGCACCAGGAAATAACAAAACACACATTCAAAGCAGTTCTTAAATAAAAGCAACACACCCATTCTAAGCAAGTAACACACTAATCATATGAGGACGACAGGTACTGAACTTTTACATACACCACACACACACACAAAAAAAACAACTAACCAAAGACCCCCAGTCTTTCCCAACTGCCAGCACTGCAAAAAAACACTCTCTACCTAAGAGTTGGTATAGCATTCACAAATGTTTGCCATGTGTCGGGTCCTAGACACATTTTATATACTATCATATTTTATCATCATAAAACAATTCCATAAGGTACATGGCTTCCTCTTAAAGATGGAAAAAGCAATATTTCTCCAAAGTCACAAAGTAAATTAAGTGGAGGCCAAGTTGAGAATGAAACCCAGATTCTGAAGACTATTCAACAGTCTAATTCGACCCTGTAAAAGAGAAATGTGCTAAATGAACTAGCATAGAGGCATTCACTTTGTTGAGAGCACCCAAGGAGAAAAATAAGCAAAAGCAAGAACACATAATTCAGGTTGGAATAATAACACTACAGTGGGGCTCTAGAGTGAGAATGCTGAGTTCAAATTCATGATTCAACATTTACTCACTGCTTAACTCTGAGATTGGTTATGAGGCTCTATAGAACGTAAGTTTCCTCATCTATAAAAAGGACATAGCCGGTGCTGAGAGAATTAAAGGTGGCAGCGATACACAGAATACTGCCTGGAACATAGCAATAGTCAATCATTTTTAAATAATAATTGGTTAGGCCAAAAGACCTAAATTAAGGAACTAGGACATTTATTAAGGCATATAAAAGAAAAAACTTGGGGTCGGGGATTTAGCTCAGTGGCAGAGCACTTGCCTAGCATGTGCAAGGCCCCGAGTTCGGTCCTCCGCTCTAAAAAAAAAAAAAAAAGAAAAAACTTTTCCCTATGTGATAATCTCTTATTTCTTCTGAAACTGGAAAATATGGTTCTCTTCTGAAAGAAAGTGATTGTACAGCATGTGAAGAAAAAGACCAATAGATGTTTTTTGCCTTAAAGCAAGACTGCAGTTGTAAGCAGTCACTTGTTTGTAAGTACAACTGTAGGCTGTGAAGGCTTATTTGACTTATATAATGAGTATCTATACCTGAATATTTTAGTATTTTCATTAGTTCTGAAACATTGGAAAGTAGCTTTAATTGAAATACACAAAAATGAGCAAGTAATACATATTCTAACAAGCAGAATCATTTCTCATTAGTTTTCTTTGAATATATCCTACAGGATTAAAATTAAGAAACAAAACATAACACCAGCAAGGCAAGCTAAAAAGACTATTTGAAACATTCAACTACTGGTTGATCCATGACTTACAGCTATGGAGTTAAAACGTAAAACTCAGCTCCTGTATCTTCTTCTACAGGAAAGATTTTTTTAAAATCTCTTAAACTGATTAAATGTACCGCTACAGCATACAGTTCAAATAAAACTGCCTTACTAGAAAAATACAGAACATCTCACAAAACCATGAAAATTATTCATGCAGAGTTATACTTTATAGAGAGAAGCACAGTGAGGTTTGTCTGGAATCTATCTTAGGGTTCGAGTGGTAAAAACTTCAGGGACAGACAGTTAATGAACAAAATATCAATTTCAATATTGCTATCACCTTTTGTACTAGCTTTAGCTCTAATATGCTAACCAACTAGCGCCCTTTGTCATCTAATAGGTTAATTCCACGACTAGTAAAAAGAGTCATTGCACTCAAAATTCAAACGTAAATTTTATGTGCTATAAAATTCTGCAAAAGTTAAGGTTAACAAGTAAATGTTGATTTAAATAGCTATCTTTTAAAAAATACTAATGAGTGCTGGGGCAGTGGCGGGGGTGATGGCTCAGTGGTTACAGCGCTTGCCTAGCAGGTGCAAGGACACGCGTTCAAACCCCAGCAATACGTATATAACAAAGTGCTGAAGCAACAAAAGCCACATGAAAAACTAAATAAAATTTGATTGTCTTTTTCTTTCACTGTCCCTCTCTTTAAAAAAAAAAAAAACTAATTAGATCAAGTTAACAATTACACAGCATGCTTGTGCAACATCACTCCTACACCCAGAGAAAACAGCAACAGAGCTCAGCTCAGCTGCCTCCTTGAGTCTGGACAACACTACAAAAAACATGGATCATTTTTTACCTACCAATCATTCTAAGGCCAGGAATCATATAAAAATTGAAATCAAATTGCTTCTTCTGTACATAACAAAATATTTCCAGTAATTTTGTGTGCATTCCTGACGCTCTCTTTAATGCCTGTAACATCATATTCCTATTAATCTCATTTAATTAATGATTAATTACTGTATTTAATGGAGTGTGAGAAGAAAATAGAACTTCTAAGAAAATTTAAGAAAGCATATACTAGGTTCACAACACACAACTCTAATGGGCACAATCCAACCAATTCTCTCTCTCTCTCTCCTTTTTTTTTTAGAGAAAAAAGAGAAAGAATCACTTTTATTTATTTTTTCATGTTGCCTTTGTTTCACCAATATTTTGTTGTTAATGTGGTGCTGGGGTTTGAACCTGGATCCATGCACATGCTAGAAGTACTTTAACCACTGAGCCACGACTCCAGCCCCACAATCCAACTAAATTCTTATCATTTAATAAATCCTCACTGCCTTACATATGAAAAACTGACAAGTTAAACCAAGACACAAAGTATCTTGTATTTATCAAGACCCATCTCTAGTTATAATCTGTTATATGACTAACACAAAACTCTGAGAATTATCTACTACACAAAAAAAGAAGGCCTCCCTTTAATCATGAGTGATCCAATAACATTCATGATGTAATATATATACTATGCAACCAAAATAATCACTTCTCAGCAGAACAACAACACTCAACTATCAATTACTCAGAGACTGATTATAACCTAAAGATTAGGAGATGGGTAGGTACACAATTATCTGTGTTTGCAGCCTATCTTAAAAACAAGAAGTCTCCCTATATGATCTGAATTGACAAGTGAACCAGAAATAAGTGGAGCCAAGTTTAGACCACTCTATGCAAGATACACATATTTATAATAGGTATTTGGTAGGTCTTACAATATAAAGAAAAAAATATAGTCCAAGTGCCCAAGGAGCCTTCTTATTTTCATGAAATAATGTGTTAATCCTTCAGTGTAACAAATAAGTGCTATTCAATTTCTCTTTTTATAATTACAGATTGTTAATACCTCATTTGCATTAAGTTTCTCAAATTTCCTACATTCTGTATAAATGTACTTTTAATTAAATGTAATAATCCTGACAAACATTTAAGGGTTGGGAAAGTTCTGATTCTGAACCTTTCTTTTCAAAGCAAAAAAAAAAAAATCAGCTTGAATACTGTTGATTTGCACCACGCCCTTTCCTTATTGTTCTATGTTCGCACACTTCTCCCTCAGATTAGAGTGAAGATGAATAAAACACTTGTTTGCCATCATTACCCAGTATGCTCATAAAATAATAGGGCTCAAGAAAATTTACCCTCTTCAGTGTACATGTCATCAGTGTAACTTCACAGTAGCAAATTCATTTTACTTTTACTTCATTAGTTTTCCCTTCTTAGATAATGATCTTACATTCCCTAAAAAGAGAATAGGTAGAGAAAATGCTAATTACTGTAGCTAAATCTGATTTTACACATCTGGAAGCATGAGGAGGATTGTTTTTAAGTTGCAATCTCATTAAACATTGCACTTTCTACCTATAAATAGTAAAGAGGTTCCCATAATCTTCTAATCCCTTAGAATTTAAAATAAATGTAGAAAACTTGCATACACCCGTTAATTTATACACTCATACTTCTTTTCTACTCATGGGAGAGTATTTCCTTTCACACTAGACACACTTCCTTCTATATTTATCAATCTGTTGAGGAAATACATGACCACAAATGTGATGAAGACAAACATGATAAAAAAAAAATAATCAACAAAACTTTACCATCTTAACACCTTTTCTGGCCAAAAGATACTTCCTGTGAGAAAACCAAACCAAAAATCAAAAAAGGAGGAGAAGAAAATGACAAGAAAAAAAATGTTTTAATGTTCACAACATTTTAGTAATTACACAACTGTCAAGACAAAGCAAAAATCCTGATTTATCTGGAATACTGTCTAGTAACAGAATTACAACTCAGTTTTAAAAATCTGTGTACAAGGTTTGAAAAACAAGCTCAAATCACGTGGGAAGCTTCTGCACTGGTTTACGGAACTTAAAGCAGTTCCTTCTATTTTCCAAATTTTCTGCTTAATGTTGAAATGACATTAAAATAAATTAAGGCAAGAAACAATGGCAGGTCAAACCAGAAAGAACACATTAACAACCTAAGTTCTTATACACCAAATCTGTTACAAACAGTATTTAGATTTTATATAGTTCGAAAGCACTGGGATTTTCTGAACCTTGATTTAAGATAGGGAAATGATGGACCACTAAATTAGGTAAAAATCCGGAAATCTAAAATTCATATCCTAAAAGACAGGAACCATGATAAGGAATAATAGGAAAAGCAAAGCAAATGGTGCTGGGAAGCTACTTAGTAACTGACACAAGAAAATAAATTGGCTCTTTAGAAAGGCTGCATGCATGTAATGCTCTCTCCAAAGGTGTTCTTCACCAGGCATTTACTGAGCACCTACCAAGGGCCAAGCATATGTATTTGGGGGGTGTGTGTGTGCATGTGTGTACCAGTGAACAAGAGACACACGATCTTATGGAATTTATATGCAATTAGGACAAATGGACAATGATGTATGTAAAATATGTTCCTCTAACAATTTATAAAAACAAAATTTTAGAAAATTAAACAACACCTACAGAATAAAATTGAAGAGATTAATATTCAAATGTTCAAATATATATTTTAAAATAAATATGTAATTTATCTGTACTTTAAAAAGTTTACTTATTTTCCATCCACGGATGCACAAAATAGCCTGCTAAGTCACTCAACCTTTGAACCAGAGGCTGGGGTATAGCTAAATGGTTAGAGCATTTGCTTAGCATGTATAAGGCCCTGGGTTTGATCCCTAGCACTGCAAAAATATATAAAATGAACTATGTCAGCCTTTTTCATACTTCAATTTCTAGTTCTGAAACTGTTCTTTTTTAAGAACCACTTTTAATAGCAATGCTGCACCAAACTCAGCTCGGTATAGCTAATGGCCCCTTGTTACAGTTAACAAAGATGATCAAGGCACTGATGATGCATTCTCCTCAACTATCCCATTTATTATTATTGGAATAAACACCCCCTGGGATAGATTGCCAACACAGGCATGCGACTGCATGTGTTTGCTGCTGGCCCCTTCCACTGGGAAGTGTGCTATGGCTCTTGCATACTTTGTAGAAACATTTTTAAAGGACCTTTTTAATTTTTAAAGTTTTTCCTATTCCTACTTTTTCTTTTAATTAAGAAACAAAGACAAGAACAAACAAAAAAAAAACCTTTTCTTTGTAAAATTCTGCAAGCAGTTTGCACAAAGAAACAAACAAGAAAAGTGGAAAGATTCGAATGAGTGCTGACCGTCACTCATCTCCAACTATGCTTGTCTAGTGTCTTTTTATCTAAAATCTCCACTATTAGTACCAAGCTAAGTTAAGGTTGTTTTCCAAATATACATATCTAGGGAAAAATTCCAGTGGATTAAATCTGCAATAGCAAAAAGCTCCACTTATGTAAACAGTATAAATAAGTTGTGAGACTACTGACCTCCATTAGATCTTACATGAAGACCTTATATAAAAAGCATGGCCTAAAAAAAAAATCTTTAAATCTTTGGCCTCAAAAAGAGATGCACTCAGACTCTGGGCAAACTACTCAAATTTCACATATCACTGAATGGAATTAGGGGGAGTAGCTAACTCAGTGGTGTGTTTATACCCATGAAGCTTTAGATTCAATTCCGAGAATTTCCCCTCTAAATAGATATAGATAAGAGACTGAGATAAACTATATCAAATGCCTCCTAATATGATGCATTAAGAACACAATGTTGCTTTTGTGGTATTACTGCCAAAAATGCAGAACCTGAATCTAAACATGATGAACAAATCCAATTGTGAAACAGCTGACCCGAAATTGAGGAACTGGCCTGGATTACAAAAAAAAAAAAGACTTAAGACACATAATAACTGGATCATGCAACATACAGTCCAGAGTTTCCTTTTGCTATAAAAGACACTACTTATACAATTGACAAAATATGCATAAAACCTACAGATACAGCATTTAAATCAATTTTAATTTCCCAATTTTGTAACAGTACATTGGTTATATGAGAATGCCCTTACTTTTAGAATCATTTAATATAGTATTTAGGGAGAAAAGGACATTACGTCTACTTCTTACGTTCAAACAGTTCAGGGAAAATAGTACATCTGTGTGTATGTAATGTGTGCAGTCACACTGTGTACGTACACACTTGTGTGCATGTACAGAGTAACAAAATCAAAGCGTCAAATGCTAACATTTGCAGTATTTGGTGAACTTTGTAATAATATTCTTGCAATTTTTCTAAAAATTGATAATTAGTGTTAGGAGTTTAAATTTATGCAACTTTTTGGAAGACATTTTGGCAATGTCTATTATAATTCAAGATGTACAGTCCTTTGATCTAGCCATTTCAATTATGAGAATTTACACAGATAATTTGGGAATGCAAAAAACTGCATGAGTAATAAAGTATTTTTATCAACAAAATAATTTTTAAATCGATGCAAACAATGAATAATCTGCTGGTTACACAGCATCTCCCATTTACGCCCACATATACAAGCAAAAAGCTATTGAGCTAGTAGCATTCAGTAATTCTGAATGAGGTACGCATTTTTCGTTATTTCCAAGCATACACATAACACAGACACAACCTACATACAATCACTGGTAATAATGGTGGGCAGCCACAGATTTCATTTTGTTTTAGAATGTATTACATAATTTGACAAGATTTTTCCTTTACTAATTATTTTTGGTACTAGGGATTGAACTCAAGCGGCACTTAATCACTGAGCCACATCCCCAGCCCCCCCCTTTTTTTAAGAGCAAGAGGGACAGTGAGAGAGAGTGAGAGAGAGAGAGAGAGAGAGAGAAAAACAGAGAAACAATCAATTTTATTTAGTTTTTCATGTGGCATCAGTTGCTCTGATACTTTGTGGTGTACGTGGTACTGGGGTTTGAACCTGTGTCCTCGTGCATGCCCAGCAAACGCCGTAACCGCTGAGCGACTGCTCCTTGCTCCTTTTTTTTATATTTTACTTTGAGACAGGGCCTTGCCACTAAGTTGCTGGGGCTGGCGTTGAACTTGTGATCCTCCTGCCTCAGCCTCTACAGGTTGCTGGGATTACAGGAGTGCACCACAGTGCCTGGCTTAAGATTGGCAACTTAAACAGTAAAATGAAATTCACTCTCTATCCATCCATTGATATCACTCAAAGAATAAAAGCAAAGACAAGTTATGAATTCACAAAAATTATCTTAGTAAGCAAATTTCACTGAGACCATTTTAAAAATTAAATGCTAGTCACAAACCAAGAACCACATTTATAGCTTTATAGAAAAGCTACACTTCCATGAAGGGAATGCAACTTCAAGAACATTAAAGAGGTTCCAATCTTAATTTATTTTTATTTTTGGTGACACTAGTGATTGAACTCAGAGCTTTGCGCATGTGAGACAAATGCTCTACCACCTTTTTATTTTTTTAGTTTGGGTGTCCCTAAGTTGTACAGGTTGGCCTCAAATTTGTGATCTTCCCTCAGCCTTCCTTCTGAATAACTGGATCACAGGCATGCACCAATGCACCAATCTTAGTTTTTGTTATAATCTTCTTCAAGTACCTCACTTAATTTCATGAACTACCTTTCTAAATGTTACATGGCTTTATGAATTTTAATCACGGTTTCCTGATCATTATGATTCTCTCTGCTTTCTGGTTCTGTCTCCTATCCCCTCACGCAGTAGAGAACGTGAAGATGTACAGGAGAAGCAAAGCAGCGTTCTGACCTAAAGATGCCATGTGATGAGATGCACAGTTGCTCACACAGCAAGTCAAAGGAGAGAGTCAAATGCTGTGGTAAGTGCACAGACCCAGAAGCCAGCCGCCTAAATCCAAATTCCAGTGAAATGCAAAATGAATCATGGAACAGAAAAGTTAGTTAAAGCTATCTGTGCTTCAGTTCATCAAGTGAAAACACTAATGAAAATGCTTCTTGTGAAACTTCAAGACTGATACATGTAGAGCACTGACAAGAGTGCCTGTCACCAACTAAGCACCTGATAAAACACCGTTACTCCTTGCAGGTTGGATTACTGAATGACATTTACATTAACAAGTATAATGAAACAGAAATGGACCCTTCAAAACAACTATATATTCATACTGCCTTAAAAATACACATAGTTGGGCTGGAGCGGTTGCTCAGTGGTCACAACACTTGCCTCCATGTGTGAGGACATGGGTCCAAACCCCAGCACCACATACACAACTAAGTGTTGGAACAACGAAAGCTGCATGAAGAACGAAATAAAATTGATTCTTACTTTCTCATTTGTCCCTCTCTCTTTAAAAAAAAAAAAAAACACATAGTTAAAATCATATCTCATAAAGGATTAATATCCAGAATGGTAAAGATATTCTACAACTCAGCAACAAAAAAACTTAATTAAAAAAGACTTGAATATACAACTATAATGTACCAATAAAAAAGTGGAAAAAATAAATTAAAAAATAAAAAATTAAACAATAATAAAAAAGAGACTTAAACAGACATTTCTCAAAATGGGCAATATGACCATGAAAACATGTGCAACATCACTAGTAAGGCAAATGCAAATCAAAACCACAATGACATACCATACCACGTCACACCCATTAATACTGCTGTTACTATCAAAAACAACAACAAAGAAAAGAAGGTTGATAAGGATGTGGAGAGACTGGAACCCTTGTGCAATGCTGGTGAGAATGTCAAAACTATTGTAGAAAATAGTATGGGTCATCAAAAAATTATACATAATTATCATATGTTCCATCAATTCGACTTTTGATCACATAACCAAAAAAAGTGAAAACAGGGGTTCAAAAAGATACTTGTACATTTATGTTTACAGCAGCATTATTCACCGTAGGCAAAAGATGGAAACAACCCAAATGTCCACTGACAAAGAATGTATAAACAAAATGACGTACATATAGACAATGGTAAATTATTCAGCCAAAAAAGGAATGAAATACTGTAGCACATGCTACAATATAGATGACCCTAGAAGACATTAAACTAAGTGATATTAACCAGACACATAGTATAAATAGTGTATTAGAGGTACCTAGAGTAATCAGATTCATAGAGACAGAAAGCAGAATAATAGCTATCAGAGGAACATCATGTCAAAAGGCACTTAATAAATGTTTGGTGAATTAATAGATGCATGGGCACATATTTCTTAAATGTAACAGATTCTATAAAATACATATTAAGACAATGAAGGCATTAAATTCTTTCCAATTCTAGTATCATCCCACAACTGCTAACTAGGCATGCAAAACCAAGAGTCAGATAAAGACCAAGGAGCAAGTCATCTACACCATAGGCTCTGGGGGGTGGGGGGTAACCACTAATTAATCAATGCAAATGAACTGTAGAGGTGCCCATTTACTGAGTACCTGGCAGGGCGCTGGATGTCTACTTATAGTATGCCCTCAGCCTTCACCAAAAAGAGAATTCCATCCTAAAAAAGGGGAGAAAAGGATCAATGTGGAGTCTGACCCAAATTCACATAGCTCGGAAATAAGTGGTAGGCAGGGGTGTTAATTCATTTCTGATTTTGAAGTCAGCTGATTTTCTCTGTAGTCACAAATTCATAGTAGTAACCCTATAAGAGGTTAAGAACTGAATGCATGTGGTGAGTAGGGAAACAGGGAATTGTTACTATGGGCACAGAGTTTCAGCTGGGAAAGTTGAAAAAGTTGTACACTCTTGCTGGTGACAACTGTGCAACAATGTGAATATACTTCATGCTACTGGACTGTACGCTTAAAACCAGTTAAAGTAACAAATTTCACATTGTGGATAACTTACACTAATAATATATTTATATTTAGGTTTACCTTAAACTGGCTGAGAGTGTGTCACTAGGCTTGGCTTTGAGGGCCCTTTATTATAGTCAACAGCAGCTCCCCAGTAACTTAGAACAACAAATAAGCAGGTACCAAAACAAATAAAAAAGAATCTGAGGAACATATGTATATATAAATGAGTCTTACTACCAGAAAGGCAAAGGTGTGAAAGGAATGGGAAGGCTTGATGAAGTCTGTCTTAGAACCCATACCTCCCTAGAAAGGGCAGCTTAGTTAAGAGGCCAGCCACAAGCACACCTGTCCCCTGACTTGACTGTACCATAAACCTTGGGTGTGGCCTTCATCTGCCTCCAAGAGACTGATTAGTACTGAACATATTTATGCAAATTCAGAGTGGTCAGGAAAACTGGCTGGCACACATAAGATGAAGTCACAAAGTTGTCTTTCTTATATTTCTCTTCATATTTCTCACTCCCACCTCAAATTATAAGCAGTGAAAATATTCTTTTCACAAAATTCTGACAGCAATTTTGAGGTTGTCAGTGTCCTGAATTTCTGATGGCTAGGTAGTCACCCAAAAATTTGTTTCAGGGAGAAAAACCAGACAGTTGAGAATTTTTAACACTCCTTACCTTTTGAAATGCTCTTTCCAAAAAAAGGCGGGAAGAGTAAAAAAGATACTTATCCCCCTTATCTATGAAATACAGAAGTCCACAGGGTACAATCATATGCAAAATTTCTTAACCTGTTTTTCATGAGTTCTACTCTCTCTCTCTCTCTCTTTCTCCCCACCCCCACCCCCACCCAGGGCTGAGGACTGAACTCGGGGCCTTGTGCATGCCAGGCAAGCGCTCTGCCACTGAGCTAAATCCCCAACCCCTCATGAGTTCTACTCTTGAAAATAAATGAAACCTTTAGTATGTAGTCCATCTGTCAGAGACTGGGGCCCGGTTATTTGCTAGCCACTGTCCAGGATAGGTAAATAAACATTTGGTAGTAAGACTGATCAGATCTCCAAGACTATAGCAGAAAGGGCCAAGGAGATTAATGGAAAAGATGATGAGAAAAAAGAGAGAGGGAAGGAAAAAAAAAAACTGACTATCAGAAGGCTTCTCAGAGTTAGTTCTTGACTCCAAAGAATTAACTGTAGAAAATATGTAATTATCAGTTTAAAAGAATAACAATTTAGCTAAAGAACCTTTTGGTTTATTTTAAAGAGAGGAACAGTGAGAGAGACAGAGAATCAATTTTATTTAGTTTTTCATGTGGTTTTCCTTGCTCCAACACTTTGTTGTGTATGTGGTGCTGGAATTTGAACCTGTGTCTGTGCGCATGCCAGGCAAGTGCCATAATCACTGAGCCACCTACCACTCCAGCCCTAAAGAACTTATTTTTAAAGCTGGACTCTATACTGCGTTCCAATACCGTAGAAATAAAATATTACAAATACCCAGGGAGAAATCAAACTATAATCTTGGTAGCAAAAGACCAAGTAATATATACTCTTAAGCTATCATCTCATGGATTGGAAATAGAAAAAAAATGTTTCTTATAATGATCCTATTCATCCTGATTCAGTTTCTGGATTCACATAGTCTCAAATGGAGTATCACGCAATTATGTGGTATAAAACAGCCCTGATTTTTCCCTTTATTAAAAAGCACTTGAGAAACTATTGATACTTCTAGACCAAGGACAAAAATTCAAAATATATGCTGTTGTCTTTAGATTTTTATTGCTGATTAAGTTCAAAAGGAGTCAAAATGCTATACCTCAAATGTGAAAAAATGGATATTAAAAACATAAGAATGCTCACACCACCATTAGACATAATAACCCCAAACTAGAAAAAATAGCCAAATAATCACTGTCAAAGGATTACACAAATTACAGAATAATCATACAACAAAGTACTATCAATGCAACAAAATCAAACATGCAATCGCTACATATGCAATGTTGTATTACCCACAAAAGGCTGACTGCAAGATGTAAAATTGCACAATTCTATTTACATGAAAATCAAAAGCAGATAAAAATAATCTTCAGTGACCAACAGGATTCAGTTACCATGGAGAAGGGATACAGAGACAAGAGGGCTACAAGAGAGCTAGCTGGCAAAACTTTCTTCATCTAAATGCGATGGTTACATATGAATACTCACTTCGTGAAAACTGACTCCATTGTACATTTATGGTTTGTATGCTTTTCTATAGCTATACTACTTTACCTTAAAAATGTACACATGTATACAGATTCATTTAAGTTTTTTGAATGTATGCTTACTTCTGAAAAGTTATTTCCTGGATTTTATTCCTATTTTCTTCATATTTTAACATGAAATTTTAGAAGTCAGTGCTTTCTAGTCCTCAGTATAACATTTTAGAAAGTACTTTATAATTAAGTCAAATATTAAGTCAAATATTTTATATTTACGTCCTGATATAACTGATCATCTTCTTTATCTAAAGCCCAACCCAGACATTCCGAAAGTTTTCTCCTTCATATTACTAAGCAGAAAATTAGGATCAGCTGTAAACATTTATTTGGCAGACCATATTTCACAAGGGTATGTTTTTATTTTATTTTATTTATTTATTTTTTCAGGGCTGAGGACCAAACCTGGGGCCTTGCACATGCTAGGCAAGTGCTCTGCCACTGAGCTAAATCCCCAACCCCCACAAGGGTATGTTTTTAGAAAAAAGAACAATAATTATTCAGTGTCATGGAAGTACACTGACTATGTGCTAAAATTTAGAATATTCTTGTTGATTTTTCATTTGGCTTCCTTTGACTTTTTCACCTAAAACTGAGGTGGAGGAGGAGGAGGAGAATGACATAATTGTGCATCTAGATTCTGCTTTTTTTTCTTTCACTATTCAACACACATTTAAATGCCTATTATGTAGTAGATACTATATTGTACACTTTAAACACACAGCAACAAACAAGAAAAATGGTCCCTCTCCAGGTGGAGGACACTACAAGAGCAACTATTGGAGGCAGGCATTGGAGTACATACTTTGCATGAACATCATACTTCGAACCCACATCAATCTTAGAAGGTAGGTGTTATTATCCTCATTATACAGAGAAGAAAACAGCTTAGCAACTACTTTGCCCCAATTCAAGGACACTACAAGAGCAACTATTGGAGGCAGGCATTGGAGTACATACTTTGCATGAACATCATACTTTGAACCCACATCAATCTTATAAGGTAGGTGTTATTATCCTCATTATACAGAGAAGAAAACAGCTTAGCAACTACTTTGCCCCAATTCACATACTGGTAAATTTATTTCAAAATATAAATAGAGTTTAATGTTCATGATTTTCACATAATCTGCATTAAAAGAATTTTAACTGTAATTCAGTTCTGGATATGCAAATGTGAAGAGAGTGACAGGACATTAATTTTGGCAGGGGGGCAGGGAGGGGGAACTGGAGACTGATCCCAGGGGCATTTTACCACTGAGGTACATCCCCAGTCTTTTTTTTTTATTTTTATTTGAGACAATCTCTCTAAGTTGCTGACGCTGAGCTGGCCTCGAGCTTGGCGATCCTCCTGCCTAGGTTTCTGAGTTGCTGGGATTATAGCATAAGCCACTGCACTCAGCTAGGACATTAATTTTAATGCTAGGCTTATAAAGTACACTAAACCTAAAACTTTCTACAATATAGCACAGATTGGTTTGCTTCAGTGAGCAGGGGACATCAACAAAAAATCTGAAAGGAAACCTTTAATTAAGTTCCTAATTCTTCACCTACTGATTAAAATTTATGTGGGTAAAGAATAAATTTTTCTTTTATTAATATTTCACTGTAAATGTAAAATGGAGACAGTTTTTACAAACTGAGTGAAAAAAATGTTTCCTAAATGCACAAAATTCAGGAAATCTAAAGACCTCTGCTGTGGTAGACACACAGCCACACTACAAACACACAAATGGACATGTGTATGCACAGACACATTATGTCATAAATTTGGCAGCACCTTTCCAAAACAATTAGTCTTGTATTTTCTGTGTACAAAGAGATTATGTTTCAATTGCAACAAAGACTGAGAGTCCTGTGACTTTAGTGCTCACAGTGATAAATCATTAATTCTGCAAAGAACATTTATTTCTGAATTGAAAAGGACCATGAATCTGCAAAGATTACCATTTAACTTTGCATTTTTTTTCCTCTTGGCAGAAATTATGCAGATATAGGGCTAGAGTTGTGGCTCAGCAGTTACTGTGCTTGCCTGGCATGTGTGATTTGAACCCCAGCACCACGTATACAATGAAGTGTTGGAGCAACAAAAACCACATGAACAACTAAAGATAAAATTGATTCTCTCTCTCTTAAAAAAAAAAAAAAAGAAAGAAAGAAAAAGAAATTGTGCAGACATAGTAACAGCCCAACTTCCATTACACGCTGGTCAATTTCTCAAGTAGACTGACACACAATCTGATATTTCTAAGTACAGAAAGTCCCTTGTTTATGATAGTCCAATTAAGGTTTTTTCAACTCTATGTGAATACAAATGTGAAATGTCTTCAGTAGAAACTATCATTCAAATTTTTATCTTTGCTCTGGCTAGAACACATGGTAGATAGTCTCTTGAGATGCTGGGCAGCAGCCATGAGATCAAGCTAAACAACCATTATTCTAGAGTATATTGTTTAGCTAGGATGTTAGGTAGGTAAGTAAGGTATATAAAATACGCTTTTGACTTACTTTCAACTTAGGATGGATTCATCAACAGGTACCTCTTTTGTAAGTCAAGGGACATATGTCTTTGATTTCAGCAGTGTATCTGTCTTTTATTTTTCTTTTAAATAACAAACACAAACTAATTAACTTATGGAAGGGATCTCATGTACATTCTAATGTACAAAGAAAAGACTGATTCGGGTTCATAAAGAGTTGAGTGGTTTTAAGAAGCTGTCTCTAAGATTAAAAAAAAGATGGCAATTACCATTTTAAAAAACATGTAAAAGAGGACAGCTTATACAGGAGTTAAGAGAAAAGAGTAAAGAAAATGAAATGAGGAGAATTAAAATTCTTATGTTCAGAACAAGGAATAAGGAAATGAATCACAAGGAAAATGAAATGAATTTTCACTTGAGTATTAAATAATCAAAACAATATATTTCTTTTAAATTGTAACTTTGCTTTCTGCTATCGGATGTCACATTATTAGTGAACAAATCTACATTTGTGGTAAAGCCAAAAACCACTCTGAAGAAGTGGTCTGAACCACAATTCAAAGCTTAAAGAATGGCTTTCTACCCAAGTGCATCTACACCATTAACCTGTTAAGTCTTGCCCTGATGCACAGCTTGGACCAAAAGATCAGGCTCAGGTGATAGTATCTGCTCACTTAAGCCTCACAGGCCATGGGGCTCTCAAAGGAGAATAAGCCACAAAGGGGCACAGAAGTAGATGGTGCAAGATCTGACAACAAGCCACTTTACCCTTGGGTGGTATAACACGCAGCCTAATCTACCACCATCAGAGGAGTCTCTGCTCAGCACAGGCAAAGGAAAGATTTAAAATAAGAGTGGTCAGATCCTTAAGCACAGGTCATCAGTAACTTACAGAGGCAATACACTAGTACAGAGTGAATGCTTTAAGATTCAAGTGAAACCAAGAGGATATTCAATAAAACCTCCAGCTTCATTTCCTTTTAGTTATTTGCCTATAGCTGACTTTAAAAATCACATTTCAGAGACCACTCAGATGAACAGTAGCTCATCCCACCAGCTTTGTGGTAAATAACACCTCTTAACCTGTGTAACATGATGATAAGGATTGCCTAGGATGCTTTTCGGGAACTTGAAGGCTATTTGTGATGAAACCACAACTCTTCACCTGGACACAGGTCTCTGATGGGTGACCTCTATGATGTCAGAGGGCAAAAAACTCTACCCTCTGACCACATTATTGGGTCATTTTCTGAATTTGTGACCTATTAAGAGCCATGCTGATCGATTCTGTGTGCATGAGCCACTTTGCCTCTAATCATCTTCCCCAGCATTAAATCACTTGGCTTCTTTATTCCATAAATATTCCCAAACGCTATCCTCGAGGAGACAGATTTGAGACCTGTTCTCATGTCTCTATGCTTGGCTGCCTTGCAAATAAACAGCTTCTCAAGGCTGGCTTCAGGGACTGGCATACTGTGCAGCAGGCAAAACAGGCCTGCTTCAGTAACATAACTGGGGGTGCCGCTAAGGAAGACAAGCATTGAGGCCTGCAGTAAGATAGACGAGACTTTCAGTTTGGTTCATTCATGTTGTGTTTACTTGGTACTTTGTTGTGTTATAAATTCAAACTATGCAAACTGCATTACTTTACTATTTTATTGTCTAGTCAACTGCTTTAAATAAACTTATTCAATTAAAAAATAGAGCAGTTTTTCTTTGGAGATAAGCAAGGTCCGCTGTAGCTGCTTCTTCCTGAATACTGCTCTCCCTGCCTTCTGCACTTGCACCTTCCCTAAGCACAGTGCAGCCTCTCTTCTCTACAGCGCTAGTGTTCCAGACCGCTTCTCTCCCCCTTGCCTTCTACCACAAGCACTTCACTGACAAATGCCACTGCCTTTATTTACAAATTCTCTATCTCCGTTCCCTAATTCCATAAGGTTAGAAGAAACTCTCATTACCCTTACACCCACAAATTCCTCTGTCTTCATATAGCATAACAAACAAGAGAAAACTCACAGAATAGATCTATCTCCTTATATGTTCTCTCATTTAAGCTTCACTAACAATCCTGAGTTAGCATTTTAACCTACAAGGAAAGGCCGAAGCTCAGAGGCACAAAGTAGGACTTTCCCCTACTTCTTTTTTTTTTTTTTTTTTAAGAGAGAAAGGGACAGTGAGAGAGGAAGAGAGAATCAATTTTATTTAGTTTTTCACGTGGCTTTTGTTGTTTTAACATCTTGTTGTGTACCTGGTGCTGGGGTTCGAACCGGTGTCCTTGTACACATGCCAGGCAAGCGCTGTAACCACCGAGCCACCGCTCCAGCCCCTTTCCCCTACTTCTGACCACACACTGATCATATTAAGGTTGAGGGTAACAGGTTCTACAGATAGATATATAAGGAAGCTGTATATACTCTGATGCATAAACCACTTATCTTCCTTGCCTTTCCCCCAAAAGGACTTTTCCTGCTAACTCACTGATAATGGCTTTTTGCTACTCACATTAAAGAAACCACCTAGCATATAAAAATTGATTTAATGTTTCAGAAAAATCATTTCATTACCTATTTTTCAGCAAACCAAAATTGCTGAATCCTAAGGCTTAAATATTATAGTAATCCAACCAGAGAATATGAAAAATTCTATAAGGTTAAATAAACTAGAAAAATTTGATTGTGTTTCCAGTTCTAGGGATTAATCAAATCCAAGCTTTCAAAGAATAAATAACCTAGAAATGAAAAAAAAAAAGCCATGCTTTTTCCACAATACACTGGACGTGCACAATGGATATTTTAAGCTGCATCTTTTATACTAGCCAATATTTTTCTTTAATGACAGACATGCACATTAGACATATGGTCAAATTTATAAATGTGTATGATTCACATTAAAGGTGACTCAAGTGCATGCAATGGTGAACATCAAGTTCTCAAATATACCTGCACGCAGTAGGTGCTCATTAAATGAATGAACTATAACAAAAGCAAGCCACCTGTTAAAGAAAGGACAACAAAAAAATTATCGTGGAACTGTAGCTCATAAACTATATTATTTAGGCCAATCATTTCTGAATTAAATGAGGATTATAAACAAACCAATTTGGAATACCTATAAAGTTTGTTTCTACCATGGAGGAAAACAATTGTGTATGAGCTGACATTAATTTCATAAATCTGGGGCTGGAGCGGTGGCTCAGTGGTTTCGGCACTTGCCTGGCAAGCACGAGGACCCGGGTTCAAACCCCAGCACCACATACACAACTGAGTTGTTGGAGCAACTAAGGCCATGTGAAAAACTAAATAAAGTTATTTAAAAAAAAATTTATAAGTCTTACAATGAAGAAAAAGAACACTGTTTCACCAAGGTCTAATATCTAAAAATAATGATCAATTTCCTCACCTTAATGAAACTATTTTCCCCATGAGAATTCCCCCAAAATATAATGCTGTAAGTTACTATTACTTGCTCAATAGTAACCTTTATGAAGCATGATGCTTCAAAAAAAGTGATATTTTTGACAGATTCTATGAGGTGCCATCCAGATCTAAATAGGGCTGTCAATATACCTTGTAAGTTCCTTCACGTAGTTTTACTGTTTAAAACCAATTGACAGGGGCTGATGCAGTGGTTCAGTGGTTGAAGGGCTTGCCTGACATGAGCGAGGACCTGAGTTCAAACAAACCCCAGCACCACACACACAACTCAATTAAGTGTCGGACAAACAAAAGCCACATGAAAAAAATAAATTCTCTCTCTTAAAAAAAACTGATAGGAAAACTTGCATACACGTGTATAGGTCTCCAGCAATTTCACCCAGGCAATTCTTTATTATAATAATAATCCATTATCTAATACACCATCCTGTTTAGGCCAAAAATAATGTGGTTCACAAATTAGCTTCCTATGATTTTATTTAAAATGTTACTAGTTCTAGATAGGAAGAAAAACATCAGGTTGAAAAAGATACCCTTCAATCTAAGCATAAATTAGAACTTTGGAATGGAAGGCAAAGTTATTCTTAATTTTCTCCTCTTATCTACTGCTTTAATGTGAATATGTCCTCCAAAGTTTACGTTGGAAATTCAATCCCCAGTGTATCCTGGTTGGGAGGTGGAGACTTAAGGGAGAAGTTTAGATCACAAGGGCTCTGTCCTCACGAGAGAGGATCTGTTATAAAGGTAAATTTAGCCCCCTCTTGCCTTCCCTCTCCTGTGCACATCCACTTGCCCATGCGATACCCTCTGCCATGTTATGATGCAGAAAGAAGACCTCACCAGACATGGCCCCTCAATCGTAGACTTCTCAGCCTCCAGATCTGTTAAGAAACACTGTACTTTCATTTATTACCCAGTCTCTGGTATTCTGTTAACTGCAGCACAAAGTGGACTAAGACATCTGCCAATGTCTTGGTTTGATTCTAGTGTTCCTCAAGAACTAACCCTGAGTACTGGTCTGGTCACTATTCTTGAGTAGCCCCTCAATTCCACATCCCTCAATCAAAATATAGACCAGACATAGGGCCTGGGCTATTTAGGGTAGGTTTACTCTGCCTCCTCTTTGTAGACAGTCACATAAGAACAGAGTCTCTGAAGCAATATACTACATGTCCTGGGTCAGTTCTTTTAACTTTGGACAAACTTCTAGGATCTAAGATTTGTGCTATTTTCATAGCATCCTCCAAAATGATCTTTGCTGGTCAGCTTACTTATCCCTTGACATGCCTGGTTCTGTGACTCAAAGGTTGACTTTATTCTATGTTCACATTATTATTCTTTTACAGGCAGAAGCAATAGTAAATTCTTTTGTTTGCTCAAGTTGCAAATAATGAGTGGGGAGGGAGGAAAGGGAGAGAGAGAAGGGGGCTGTGTAGTACAAAGGGGGACAGAAAGCAAAGCACAGAGGAAACACAGGAGCCAAGAGAGCAATAACAAAAGACAGAGGAGAAAAGAACTGCTTGAGGGAGTGTCAGAGCCACCAAGTCAAAGAGAAACAAGAAAGCAATGGAGGATCTGGGTGGCCATAAAAGGGCAATTGTCCACCTCCTAACAAACCAAATCTGGTCAAGTCCAAACATGGAAATGTTTTAGTTGGAATACAGAGCCTTTCTTCTGTGAAGCACGGCACAGATCACAATCTGTCTTTCCTTATAAATTATCTCACACTCGCACATCTAACCATGGCAAGAAAGGTCTATTCAATTATCATGCACACTATTTCCAAATTTTGCTTCCCCAAAGCCTACATTTGTCTAACAAAAAACAAATGATGGCAACATAAAAACCCTACTTCAAGACTTTCATAGTTATTCTAAGAGCTTCAGTCTCCACATCTGTGAAATGGGAATACTGGAGATCTGTTGTGAAACATGAGCTAATGAATACAAAATGTACCTCAAGCAAAATTATATCAGTGTAATAACACACTTGATACTTTTCAGCCTTCAGACCACCACCAGTCTGCAACTCAGAAGAATTCAGTAATGACAAATATATAGAAACTAGAATCATTTCAAAATAAATTACTTCCTTCTATATCTGGTCATTCTCTCCATTTGTAAACTTAGAGGTTCATAAATAAGGTATCTGTCTTCTTGCCATTGTTAATTAAGAACCATAAATAAGACAAAGGCTTGTTATGCCATGACAGGCAGATGTAAGTCTTTAAAAATCTAGTGTTGCTGGGTACAGTGGTACATGCCTGTTGTTCAGCAACTTCGGAGGCTGAGCCAGGAGGATCTCAAGTATTAGGCCAGCCTCAGCAATGTAGTGAAGCCCCAGTAATACAGGGAAACCCTGTCTCAAAATAAAAAGGGGTAGGGATATAACTCAACAGTAAAGCACCCTTGGGTTCAATTCCCAGTACCAAAATAAAAAAACAACAAGATCCCCTCCCCACAAAACCTAGTGTTATTCAAAATGTATTCATTTGACAAATATTTACTAAGAACATGCTGTGACTATTCACTGTCCTAGGGGCCAGCAACACAGGTGCCAACAAAATATACAAGAGATTTGAGAACTTGAGCAAAGATTAAAAATTGGTTCCCTTGCAGAGAAAATGCCAGTGTGTACTTCAAAGGTGTGTGCTTTCAGTGAATCCTGCCCATTCCAAGGCCTGCTTGCTTTACATACACACTCACCTCTGCCCTGTCCCAGGCTAGAATTTCTAACTGATAGGTTAGTTTTTCCACAGGAATTTTAACAACAAAGGAGTCATAATAAAGCTAAACACATTTGATTAATTTAGTTGCTTAGCTTCCACCACCAACTCTTTATATATGTGTACACACACACACTACTCCATCACATGAAGGCCACTGGCCCTCAAATAAATGCTCTTTCAGAGTTCTATCCTACCTCTACACTCTCAAAAATTAGTTTGAGAATGTACCTAAAACCAATAACACCCCATTTACTCAAAACATTTTTAAACCTTTTTTTTTTTAACCTTCAGAATCTAAATCATCTTTTTAAATATAGACTCACAGCAGCTAATCTTCATCCTTGGAGGGTAACTTTGACTTATTTTTAATAACCAAAAGTCAAATGAAAAGCTATCTAACAATGAATGCAGGACTTATACTCTTCCCTCTAATCCTAGATATGGAGTGAGATGCCACCACTCATCTTAGGCTAAACCAGAATACAGTTTGGTTTCCTTCTCAACTATCCCCTAGAAACAAAGTTTTTATCAGTGTGGCTATGCTAGGAAGAATATATAGAGGTACTACAGTGACCAACTGTCCATCTTCAAAGATCCTTCACCCAAGGACTCTGGTAACATTACTGCCTCCACCACTAACAATGTATATCTGTACAAAGACTAGAAAAATCACCATCAGGAAGTTAACCCATTCACTGGAAGGAAGGCTGTTGCTTTACTTCTACAATTTCAAAACATGATTTCTAAGGAGCATATTATTCTCAGTTCAGAAAAGGAACTTTTATGTACTTTAACTCTATTTCCAAGAACTTGATGACAAAGATAAATTAGGATTATCATTTTCTGCCTTCCTTTTCTGGCAAAGAATTATTCCATTTTTTTTCAACTCCCAAGTATAGAAACTAATGAACAAATTCCATTGTCATGAAACAATTTACCAGAAGTCTTCATCTTCTGTTTTCTAGAGAGGAAGAAATTATTTTGGATATAATCTTAAAACATGTATGTATGATGACACTGCCCTGCCTTGAAGCCTTATTTAAAAATATTCACCAGTACTGTGATCATCCTCAATAGATCTATAAAGCAAATGTCTGCTGTTATGAGGCCATTGTGTAGGCAAATAAAATGCACTACTTTAAGAAAAATAAAAGTTTAAATATTACCAAAATCCTCATACAGAGATCTACATTTAAATATCTGACCACCTTAAATACTTGTAATATATCTGATTTATGCTGAGTTTTTATAACTTATCTTCAGAATTAAAGAGACACCTGTTAAATGAACAAATCCTAATTTATAAAGGAAAAAAAAGTAAATTTAGCAGATTTTAATGTATACCATCAAAGTTTTTTTTTAATTTTTCTAACCATATTTATCATTTCCATCAATGCAAAATAAGAGCAAATTACAACTAGGAAATACTGTAAACAATTTTTTTTCTGGCACTAGGGATTGAACCCAGAGGGACTTTATCATGAGCCACATACCCAGCTCTTTTTACTTTTAATTCTGAGACAATGTCTCACTAAATTGCTTAGGATGTCTCTTAGTTGCTGAGGCTGGCCTTGAACTTGTGATCCTCCTGCCTCAGGTTCCCAAGTCACTGAGATTACAGCCGTGTACCACTGCATCTGACTGGAAATATTGTAAATTCTTAACTATGAATCTTTATATATTCACCAGGGCAAATAAACAACACCCACCTATTCACAAAATAATAAAACAACAAAAACAAAGGTTTCATAGTTGATTAATTATTCCCTACCATCAAAAATAAGACCACTGGGGTCTGGAGCAGTGGCTGAGTGGTTATGATACTTGCCTGGAATGTGCAAGAACTCAAGTTCAAATCCCAGCACCACATACACAAAGTGCTGAGCAACGACAACCACGTGAAAAACTAAATAAAATTGAGTCTCTCTCACTGTCCCTCTTTTTTTTTTTTTTTTTTAAAGCAGTTACAGCAGCTTAAGCTAGGATGCAGGTTCATACCCCAACACCATGGACACAACTAAGTGTCGGAGCAACAAAAGCCACATGAAAAACTAAATAAAATTGATTCTGTCTTTCTCTCTCTCACTGACCCTCTCTTGAAGAAAAAAGAGAAAGAAAGAAAAGATTACTGATTTGATAGTGCTTGCTTGCGATGGCTATCTACAGGCCTTTGTGGCTGACATCAGTTTGGCAATATGGATTTATAAGACTTGAGTTTCATACAGCTTTCTAGTTAGTCATTATAAAAGAATTTACATCTGTGGGGGCTGGAGCAGTGGCTCGGCAGTTAGAGCACTTGCCTGGCATGCATGAGGACCAGGATTCAAACCCCAGCACCACATATACAACTAAGTGTCAGAGAAACAAAGGCCAGATGGAAAAATAAATAAAACTGATTCTCTCTCTCTCTCTCTCAACTTTCATCTGTGCAATCCAGTGCCTACACCTACAAAGCAAAACTGTATTGGGAGGTACATTTAGGATGCCTTCTGTTTAGCAACTTATTAAATTTTTTAATAAGTTATTCCATTGTTTTAATAATTCCAGAATGCACATCACTGGCAGTTAAAACCCACTGATCTAAGAACTGATAAACACCAGAATGCATGCCAAGGGGCAGGACACAATATTACTCAACTTGATAAAACAGCCTTGATTAATACCACTCAAAAGCCACCACTGCTGCCCTCTCATATTCTCTGCTACTCCCTATTCTCCTGTAATAATCTTGACTTCAAACAAAAAAGATGGAGGGAAGACCCCTGAAGACGAGAAACGGGAAGGGTATGGCATGCCACATTCTCTTCATTTCTTTTCAACAAAGCAAAACAATGTAAAATTAATAGTACTTCTGAAGAACTCTGACAAGAGGCAAACATGTAGCAGAACTAAAAAAGAACCTAATCATTATACATATAAATATGTATTTTTTTTTAAATAGAGAAGGACAGTGAGAGAGACAGAGAAAGAGAGAAATAACTTTATTTAGTTTTTTACATGGCCTTCGTTGCTCCAGCACTTAGTTGTGTATATGGTGCTTGGGTTTGAACCTGGGTCCTTGTGCTTGCCAGGCAAGACCGAAACCACTGAGTCACTGCTCCAGCCCAAATATGTATATTTTTAATTCAACTGTTTTAAAAATTAAAGCATGAATTTAAAAAAAAGTAATACATTCTTTTCTATATTCGGTGCATTGACACTTTATTTTCTATTCTGAAACATTTTAATGTTGGTCATAACACACTAAAATGATGTCTTGAGCCACTAATACATGGGCTGAAATCTATAATTTGAAAAAGAAACCTTTAGAAAATGCAAAAATCATGCTACCAGAATAAGAGGGCCATAGATAGATTACCAGTCCCAAGTGGACACCTTTCACTGGTAAGAATTAATAACAATCAAATAATAATGGTTTACTCTAGAAAAAGCCCAGGACAAAGTGGAAGAGTTGAGAAAAGAAAAAATGAAATAACACTAAAAAAATCCTGGTTTGGCATTTGATAATCATCTATCACAGCTGATCTGATGCTTCCCACATGCCCAACCCTGCATATGTGTACAATTACCCAGGCATAGCAATACATAAATTATCTTATAGAATGATATAATAATATGCTATGTTACTATACTTTTCATATATTGTTTATATTTTTTCCAGGTCATTCTTACAACCTGTCAAGATAATGAAGTATGCATTAGATATAAAATACAGATCAGTTGACCCCTAAGCCCTTAAACAAAGATCTATAAACTTAAAATAAGAATAGGAGTTACTAACTCTGGCTATGCATCAAAATCCTCTCTGAAATTCAAACAAAACAAATGGGGGCCCAAGTGCTACCCCAGAAGAAATTTTATACTTCAAGCAGCAAGTATTACAGAGAAATACATTTTATAAATAATGAATGCATTGAACCCCATCTTGAAACCACCATGTTCTAGAGTATCTTTTTGGAGGGTAGATGCTCTTATGTGCCATCAGACACAAAATGCTGAGTTGAAATGAATGACTGCTTGGCTAATTAAGCAGATGACTCTACCCTGGAATGTGATTAGATCCCTGTCATTATGGACATCCCCCCCCCCCATTTTTTTAAAAGAGAAAGAGGGCCAGGGCTATCCTACTTCTGGGTATTTTCCCAAAAGAGCTAGAATTGGCATATTACAGAGATACAGCTTCATCAATGTTTATAGCAGCTCAATTTACTATAGCTAAATTATGGAACCAATCCATATGTCCCTCACTTGACCAGTGGATTCAAAAACTGTGGTATACATACAATGGAATACTACTCGGCTATTAGAAAAAAACAATATTATGGCATTTGCAGCCAAATGGATAGAGATGGATAAGTGAAATATCCCAAACTCAGAGACTCAAGGGACGAATGTTTTCTCTCATCTGTGGAAGCTAGAATACAATGGGAAACAGTATGATAGATGGGTAAGCTAATAATAACCTCAACATGTATGAATTTTTACCCAAACAGGGGGAACCTTGCGTAGGATGCTGGGGGACGCAGGGAGGAGGGGAAGGAATAGGAAGGATATCAAGGAGACCTGAGGGAGGGAGTATGAGGGAATCAACCCAGAGGGGAACCTTCAACTTCCATGAGAAGTCCAATTAACACTGCGGTTTAATAGGGGGAAACATGGAATCATGGGGAACCCAAGGGGGAAAACATGGAATGGCATCAGCCTTGGCTTCATCTGTCATTATACATTTGTTCTTGATTGTTTGATAATGATTCCCTCCTAAATGTAAAACCATATTTAACAAATAAAAAGGGCCAGGGAGAGAAGAGAAAATCAATTTTAGTTAGTTTTTCATGTGGCTTTCATTATTGCTCTGACACTTTGTTGTGTATGTGGTGCTGGGGTTCAAAAGGCAAGCACCATAACCGCCAAGCTACCGCTCCAGCCCCTTCCCCCACATTTTTTAACGGGTGCATTATAATTGTACATATAGATGGGATTCAATCTTAAATATTTGTACATACACACAATATAACAGTATAATTTGGCCAATGTCACTCCCCAGCATTTCCCCCCCTACCTTCCATGTCTCCTAACCCTGGGTCCCTTTCCTTCACTGATCTCCCTTTG
>PVKS010004875.1:0-89310 GCA_004027875.1 Aplodontia rufa | reverse complement strand
GAGTTCTATTAAGGAAGAAGCGGCCGACTCCTATAAGGTGTATTGTTTCCCTGACTTCTTTTTCTAATAAATTTAAAGTTGTAGGTTTAATATCCAGGTCTTTGATCCATTTTGATTTAATTTTTGTGCAGGGCGAAAGATAAGGATCTAGCTTCAGTTGTCTACAAATGGCAGTCCAGTTTGTCCAACACCATTTGTTGAACAGGCTATCTTTCTTCCACACTATATTTTGCCCCCTTTATCAAATATCAGATAGTTAAAAATATGGGGGTTTGTCTCGGGATCTTCTATTCGGTTCCACTGGTCTTCGGTTCTGTTTTGATACCAATACCATGCTGTTTTTGCTACTACAGCTCTGTAATATAATTTCAGGTCAGGGATTGAGATGCACCCTATTTCTTCTTTTCTATAGAGTAGTGTTTTGGCTAGTCTGGGTCTCCTGTTGTTCCATATGAACTTGAGAATTGCTTTATCTATATCTCTGAAAAATGCCATAGGTATCCTGATGGGGATTGCGTTGAATCTGTATAGGGCTTTGGGTAGATAGGCCATCTTTCAAATATTGTTTCTTTCCGTGACTCCAGTTACCATATACCATAATATGTGCTAAATGTTACCACATGACATATACCACACAGGTGTAGCCTGTATTCACTTATTCTCTCACCCTATTTTCTATATTTGTACACTTCTATATTATAGATTTTTTTCTGAATAAATTCCCTATTCATTCATTTTTCTTCAATTGCATCAAATTCAGAAGTAAATATAAGATTGACATAATTTCTCTTACTATCTTTTTTACATATTTAGATTTTGTTTGGAATTTTTAGCTGTAATGTCATGTTTTATAGTTTCCCAGCTTGGTTGGTATTTTTGTTTTCAGCTATTTACTCATTAAATGTATGGATCATAGATAAATGTATGGGAATTTCCAATTACTAAAATGTGGTTGTACTTAGTTAAATGTTTTTAGTGTTTTGAGGTTGTATTTTATTGCAAACATCCCTGAAATATTTTGTTGTATGAAGAGAACTTTATGTGATGCCATTTTAGAAATTATTGGAAATATAAAGTTAATAATTTCTTCAAGTGAGAAATTTCATTTAACTTTGATAGGCACTTGAGGGTGTCAGAAGTCCTATCATGAGCCTTTGAACATTTTGGGGTTACTTCAGTGATGCATCCAGTGATATAGTCCACAGCAAGGCTGTTAGAGGATCTCTAGCCCAAATTACCATAGGGATACATTGTTTACCCCATTTTCTTCAGACTACCAAAATACTTTGACTCTCATTTTATTCACAGATATTGGCAAGGGATGGATAATGGATAGATGAATGGATGGATGATAGATGATTACACAGATAGATAGTTGATTGATAAATAATTCTGGCCACCTGGAAGATTTGAGACTGCATAGAGGTAGAAGAGATAAAACAATGCATGTGAGTCAATACCGGAACAGGGCCAGAACTTAAATAAACATGTACTGAATTAACAAATGTTAAAAACCAAAAAAATTGGGACTGGAGCTCGGCAGTTACGGTGCTTACCTGGCATGCGCAAGTACGCGGGTTCAAACTCCCACACCCACATAAACAACTAAGTGTCAGAGCAAAGAAAGCCATGTGAAAAACTAAATAAAAAATGATTTTCTCTCTTGTGCACGCTCTTTCTCTCTTTCTCTCTCACTGTCCTTCTCTCTTTAAAAAAGTAAAATAAAAAATAAAACTTCAATATTTTTAATTAGGTCTAAACATAAAATTATGCTTATTAATTGTATATATATACCTATATATGTAGTCATTTACTGTATAGCAATGTTTCAGTCAAAAAACAAACTTCATATATCATGGTGGTTTCATAAAATTGTGTCACCTAGGTGCTGTGTACTTATCTTAGTTTGTATGAAAATACTCTATGATGTTTGTAGCACAAACCTAATGATGCATTTCTCGGAACAACTCCACTTATTAAGTGTTGTATACCTGTATGTGTGTGCGTGTAGGGATAAGGTGGGATGAAATGGGGGGAATATTTGATATGTGATTGGAAATAAATTCTTATTTTCAGAATCTGAATCTGTAGTGGGAAATATTGGGGCAGGAAAAGCTCTCTCTCCCTTCCACAAGCTTTGAAGAACCTCCTTTCTTATTGTTTCTGCAATTCTTCATTATTTCTTAGTTACTTGTGTTTTTAAAAATACTTTTTGTAGGGGCTGGAGTGGTGGCTCAGCGGTTTCGGTGCTTGCCTAGCAAGCACGAGGACTCGGGTTCAAACCCCAGCACCACGTACACAACTTGAGTGTTGGAGCAACTAAGGCCATGTGAAAAACTAAATAAAGTTATTTCTCTCTTTCTCTGTCTCTCTCACTGTCCCTCTCTCTTAAAAAAAAAATTTAAAAAGATACTTTTTGGAAACTTTTCCAGTACTTTAAGATTTTGTTTTTGTTTTTGTTTTTAAGAGAGAGGAAAAGTGAGAGAGAGATAGACTCAATTTTATTTAGTTTTTCATGTGGCTTTTGTTGCTCTGACACTTCATTGTGTACCTGGTGCTAGGGTTTGAACCTGGGTCTTGGTGCTTACCAAGCAAGCAATGTAACCGCTGAGCCACTGCTCCAGTCCCAGGTATTTAATTTCTTTTCAAGAAAATACACGATTGCAATCAATCAGTGTCATGCTTCGCTTACTGGAAGCAAGATGTTCTCAAGTGATCTAGATTCTACTTGCAGCAACTGATTATGTGTTCACTGAATGATTAATACTACATTTAACTCATCTTATTGGGTTTTTAAATATATTTTTATTAAAGAGTTGAGTTGTTTTACAATCATAAATATTCATAAAGTAACAATATGATATTCATTCGATCCTAGACCATGATTATCCCTATATCACCAATATACCAGTGTCTTGATTCTTCTACATTACACTCCTATAACATATATAAATGCCTCTCTCTCTCTCTCTCTATGTATACATATATATATATATGTATGTATACATACACACACATATACATATATGTATCAGATTGTGAATTTTTCAGAGTTCAATGTTTCCATAAATATTATTTGACTTCTAAGGGCTCAGGTAAAGAGTATGGTACATTGTAGAGGTCTGACTAGATGCCTCCCTATTTCCTTCCCTCTCCATCGCAGAGCTTCTCCCCTCCCTCTCCCACATATATGTCTACAGTTCCCCTAGATTGTGTGTTTTTATGCCCTTGGCGGGTCCAATACATGAATTTGACTAACTTTTATACAAACCTGGGTTTAGCTCTAGCTTCCATAAATGAGAAGAAACACTGGTCCCTTGAATTTCTGGGTTTGACTAACTTTGCTCAGCATGATTGCTTCCATTGCCATCCATTTACCTTCAAATGCTGTGATATCATTGTTTCTAATAACTGAGTAGAATATATATATATATATATCCCTAGCTTTTGGATACATTCAACCAGTGAAGGGCATCTGGATTGATTCCATAATTTAGCTATTATAAATTGAGCTGCTATGAGCATAGGTTTGTTTGTTTGTTTTTAAGAGAGTAATAATTTTTATTTAGTTTTTCATGTGCCTTTTGTTGCTGTGAGACTTCACTGGGAACATGGTGCTGGGGCCTGAAAAACGCCCATATATATGCATGCTGGGTAAGTGTCGTAACCTCCAAGCCACCAGTCCAGCCCCTGAACATAGGTTTTGCTATGTCCCTGTAATGTGCTGATTCTAACTCCTCTGGGAAAATACCCAGAAGAGGCATAGCTGGTTCATAGGGTGGATCCATCCCTACATTTTTTTTTTAAAGAGAGAGCGACAGTGAGAAAGAGAGAGAGAATGAGAATCAATTTTATTTAGCTTTTTACGTGACTGCCCTTGCTCCGACACGTCCTTGTGTACGTGGTGCTGGGGTTTAAACTCACGTACCTGCACATGTCAGGCAAGCACGGTAACCCCTCAGCCACTGCTCCAGCCTCCCATCCCTAAGTTTTTGAGGAGTTTCCATACTGCTTCCTAGAATAGCTGTACCAGTCTGCAGTTCCACCAACAGTGTGCTAGTGTTCTATCTTCATGCAACCCCTCCAGCATCTGTTATTCTATATATTCTTCATCTTTGTCAATCTGACTGGAGTGAGGTGAAATCTTAAAGTAGTTTTGATTTGTATTTCTCTGACTATTAGTGATTTAGAGCACATTCTCATATATTCATTGGCTAGCTCAATTTCCTCTGTTGAGAAGTTTCTGTTCAGCTCTCTGGCCCATGTATTAATTAGATTGTATTTTTGATATCCAGTTTTTTGTGTTCTTTGTAAATTTTGGATATTAGTCCCATGTCATAGGAATCACAGTCCATGATTATCGCTCATTGTGTGGGTTCTCTCTTGACAAATTTGACCAATTCCCTGGCTAAGCAAAACCTTTTAAATTTAAAGACATCCCACTCATTGATTCTTGGCTTTAATTCTTTCACTTTGGGAGTATTGTTGAGGAAGTCATTGCTAACTCTCATCTGCTGGAGTGTTGGTCCTAATTTTCCTTCCAGAAGTTGAATGGTAGCTGGTTTAGTTCCTAATTCCTTGATCCATTTTGATTTTATTTTTGTGCAAAAGTGAGAGAAAAGGATCTAATTTCTGCAAATGGCTGTCCAGTTTGTCCAGCACCATTTGTTGCATAGATTGTCTCTTCCATGCTACATTTTGCCCACCTTTGTCAAATAACAGATGTTTAAAGATTTATAGATTTTACTCAGAGACTTCTATTATATTCTGTTGGTCTTCATTCCTATTTTGATACCAATACCATACTGCTTTTGTTACTATAGCTCTATAGTATAATTTTAGATCTGGTATTGCAAAACCACCTGTTTTGTCGTTCTTGATTAGTAATGTTTTGGCTATTCTGGGTTTCTTGTTATTCCAAATGAATTTGAGAATTGCTTTTTCTATATCTGTAAAGAATGACATTGGTATCTTGATGGGTATTGCATTGAATCTGTATAGCACTTTTGGTAGAATGGGCATTTTAATTATATTAATTCTGAGTAATCAAGAACATGGAATATCTTTCCATATTCTTGGGTCTTCTTCAAGTTCTGTCTTCAATGTTTGATAATTTTGTTGTGCAGGTATTTTATTTCCGTTGTTAGATTTATTTCCAAGTATTTTATTCTTTTTGAGGATATTGTGAATTCTGCCCTATTATTATTAGTGTGTAGGAAAGCTCTTGATTTATGTGTGCTGATCTTGTAGCCTGCTACTTGGCTAACTCTGTTTGTAAGCTCAAGCAGTTTTCTGGTAGCATTTTTAGTGCCATACAGATATAGGATCATGTCATTATCAAAAAGGGATAATTTGACTTCCTGTCTTCCTATTCTTATCCCTTTGATTTCCTTCTCTTGCCTGATTGTTCCAGTTAGGGTTTTGAGGACTATATTGAATAAAAGTGGTGAGAGTGGGTAGCCTTGTCTTGTTCCCAAGTATATTAGAAATTCTATCAGCTTTTCTCAATTTAGTATCGTGCTAGCTGAGGGTTTGGAATATATAGCCTTTACAAGTTAAGGTAAGTTCTTTTTATCCCTATTTTCTCCAGAGTTTTGAGCATAAATGGGTACTGGATTTTAACAAAGACCTTATCTGCATCTATTGAGATGATCATATGGTTTTTGTCCTTAATTCTGTTTAAGTGCTGAATCACATTTATTGATTTGCATATGTTGAACCAGTGTTGCATCCCTGGAATTAAGCCCATTTGATCATGATCAATTATCTTCTTTATGTGTTTTTGAATGTGCTTTGCTAGAACTTTATTAAGGATATTTGCATCAATATCATCAGGGATATTGGTTTGTAATTTTTTATAATGTGTCTTTGTTGGGTTTTGGTATCAAGGTTTTGGTTGCCTCATAAAAAGTGGGAGTTTCTGTCCTTTTCAATTTCTAGGAATAGCTTAATAAACTAATGTGTTAGCTCCTCCTCATAGGTGTGGTAAAACTCATCAGCGAATCCATCAGGTCTAGGGCTTTGCTTTTTGGAAGGCTTTGAATTTTGGTGCCTGTTATTGGGCTGTTTAGGATTTCAATATTGTCCTATGGCAACTTAGGGATGTTGTATATGTCTAGAAATTTGTCCATGTTTTCCAAATTATCTAATTTAGTGGAGTATTTTTTTTTCCAAAATACGATCTTATAATTTGTTGAATTTCCATGGGGTCAGTGGTGATTGTTCCTTTTTCACTGGTGATTTTATTGATTTGCTTCATTTCTCTCCTTCTTTTAGTGAGATTGACTAGGGGTCTATCAATTTTATTTATATTTTCAAAGAACTAGCTCTTGGTTTTGTCACAGCTTTTGTTGTTGTTGTTCTCAATTTCATTAATTTCAGCTCTGATCTTGATTATTTCCTGTCTTCCACTGATTTTGGGATTATATTGTTCTTCCTTTTGTAGGGATTTGAAGTGGATCATAAGCTTATTTATTTGAGATCTCTCTTGATTTTTTTTAAAGAGAGAAGGACAATGTGTGTGTATGTGTGTGTGTGTGTGTGTGAGAGAGAGAGAGAGAGAGAGAGAGAGAATCAATTTTTATTGAGTTTTTTCACATAGTTTTCATTGTTATGACACTTGTTGTGTACGTGAATGCTAGGGTTTATACTCCTGTACTTGAGCATGATGGGAAAGCTCTGTAACTGACTAGCCACAGCTCCAGCCCCTGTCCTGATTTTTAATGTAGGCACTCAGTGCTATAAATTTTCCTCTGTGATTATACATTTGTTCTTGATTGTTTGATAATGATTCACCCTTAATTGTAAACCCATATTTAATAAATTAAAAAAAAGAAACTGAGTAAAGCACACACACCCCCAAACCAAAAAAAAAAATAAAATAAAATAAAATGTTTTCGTGCTGTCACAAAGATTTCAATATGTTGTGTCTTCATTCTCGTTCCTCTTCCAAGAATTTCTTGATTTCTGCTCTCATGTCTTCTTGGATCCATCATTTAATAGGGTATATTATTAAATCTCCATGTATATGTGTGTTTTCTGTTATGATTTTTGCTGTTAATTGCTAGGGTCATGGCATCATAGTCTGATAGAATACATGAAATAATATCTACTTTTTTTATATTTGCTGAGATTTCCTTCGTGAACTAGAATATGATCTATTTTGGAGAAGGATCCATGTACTGTTGAGAAGAAGGTGTATTCAGTCAATTTGGGTTGGAATATTCTAAAGATGTCTGTTAAGTCCATTTGATTTATAGAGCTGTTTAGACTAGATATCTCTTTATCTCTCTTTTTTTATTTCTTCATTTGCCTTAACGATCTGTCTGTTGGTGATAGAGTAGCATTAATGTCTTCCGTATTATTGTGTTGATGTCCACAGTAGTTTTGCAACATGAATTAATTTTTCCCCACTCTTGGGAGCTTTTGTATTTGGGGAGTATATATTTACTATAGTTTTATCTTCCTGTTGTATTATTCCTCATTTCATTGTTACTGTCAATGATTTTAAATATATAATTTAAATATATTTAAATACAGTTTGTTTTTGTTTTTGTTTTTTCCTCCCCTGGGTATTAAATCCAGGGATGCTTATCCATTGAGCTGCATTCCTAGCCCTTTTTCATTTTTTTATTTTGAGATAGGAGCTCACTAAGTTGCTTAGGGCCCCACTAAATTGGTGAAGCTGGCTTTAAACTTGCCATTCTCCTGTGTCAGCCTCTGGAGCCACTGGGATTATAGGCAGGGGCCAGTGTGCCCAGCTAGTGAGTGTTTTCAAAAAAGTTATTTAACCCAATCAAAATATAATTATCAAACCGGGGAATATAACATTAACAGAACATTATTATTTAATACATAGGCCATATTCAAATGTTGTCACTATTCCCAATATATAGGGTGCAACAAGGATGGTGCTGAGGAGCTCAGGGGAGGGCGGGTCAACCTTGTGAGCACACGAAGGCCTAAGCCAATCAAAGAACACCACCAGATTGACAGGCCTTTTGGTCCCATAAAAAACATAAAAAACAAGTTGACCTTTACTATTATAGGCTCCATGCACTTCCTCTTTTAGCTGGGTTTCTATACAAGCTTGAGTGTGACTGCTAATAAACGAGTTCCTGCTTGACCTGACTCCCTGTGGTGTCTGATTGCTTTGGGGAAGGCTGGGGAACCCGCACTGCAGCGCGCTCACCTTTCCTGCTGCAGATTGGTCCCTCGTTCCCTGCTAGCGAAGGGCTGAGTACATCAACCCAACACCAATAATGCTCTATAGCTCATTTTTCCTGTTTCGCGATACTATGTGGGCTTCCTTGCTGCACTTAATTATCAAGACTGTCTAGTTTCTCTTAATCTAGAATCTTTCCTCTTTTTATTAAGGTAAAATTCACATACTCTCTAACCATTTTCAAGTTTACAATTCGATGGCTTATGGTGCATTATTAATGTTATCCCATTATCAGAATGATCTAATCCCACAACATTGTCTGCACCCAGAATAAATACACCTCACACCCATTATGCCATTTTCCCCGTTTCTACCCCATCTCAGTCCACTAATCTTTCTGTCTCCATAGAGATATCACCCATTCTAGACATTTTGTGTAAATGGACTTTTTAAATATACAGTCTTTTGTCTCAGACTTTTTTCAGATAGAATTATATCTTCAATATTCACTTTGCCATATGTTAAGTACTTCTTTCCTTTGTATTGCCAAAAATAGTTAAGTTATATGACAAAGCCATAATTTGTTTTTCTTTCATCAATTGATGATCATATGTGTTGTTTTTGCTTTTTAGCATTATTAATATTCACGTACACATTTTCAGAAAAAGTTTTTCAATTCTAATGTTTATAGACATAGATCTGGAATTGCTTGTTAATATGACAATTCATGTTTAACAGGTTAAGCACCCATCAAATACTTTTCTGTTTGCTTTTCTTAAAGAGAGAAAGAAACAGAGAAAGAGAAAGAATCAATTTTATTTAGTTTTTCATGTGACTTTCGTTGCTCTGACACCTAGTTTGTGTACGTAGTACTGGGGTTCAAATCCGTGTCCTCCCTCATGCCAGGAAAGTGCTGTAACCAGAGACCCACTGCTCCAGCCCCATGAAATGCTTTTCAACAGTTGCTGAATGTTTTCATTCGATGTACTTAACCATTCTAATTTCTTCAGGTCATTTAATTGAAGCATGCCACATTTATGCTTTCATTTATTTGTTTTTAATAGCCATTTTACTAACTATAAAGTGGTATCACATAGTGGTTTTGATTTGCATTACCCATTTTTTGTCATTTTTAGATTTCTTTTCATGTGCTTATCAGTCATTTGCATTTCTTCTTTGATGAAATGTCTATTAAAATATTTTCCCCATATTTTAATGGAGTTATGTTTCTTCTTTTTGCTGACTTGTAACTGTTCTTTATATATTCAGCGTACTTGTCTCCTATTAAATATAATTTTCAATCTCTGTTTTCTATTCTGTGAGATATACTTACTCTTTCTCGATTGCGTCTTTTAATGCACTGATTTTTTTTTAACTTGGATACAGTTCAATTTACTTATTTGTTGTTCTTGCTTATGCTTTTGATGAATCATACAAAAGAAATCATTATCAAATCCAAGATCAGAAAAAATTACTCCTATCTTTTTAGAAGAGTTTTAATGTTTTCTCTCCTACATTTAGGACTTCAATTGATTTTGAACTAAATTTTATACACTTTGTTACTTAGGTTAAAGTTTATTATCCTGCTGGAGGTTTCCCAGATTTTTCTTGAAGTATGTATTCCTTGGCATTGTAATCAATTGGCCATAGATGTATGTGTTCATATCTGTACTCTCAACTCTATACCATAGTTCTGTATGTTTATCCTCACGTAAGTGTCGTGCTATTTTGATTATTTCAACTTTTCTATATTTTTTTTTAAACCAAGTGGAGTAAGTCCTTCAGGTTTATTTTTGTTGTTGTTTTGTTTTGTTTTTAATATTCTTTTTCAAGAATTTTTTTCCTCTTTACTGTTTGGACCCCTTTGTAGTATTATTTGAATCAGAGAATCAGCTCTTACTTTTCTTGAAAATGTTTTGGTTAAAGTTTTAGTAAGGTTACATGATATCTGTGGATTAATTTCAGAGTACTACCATCTGTTTGTTTGTTTTTTTTTTTAAGAGAGAGGGACAATGAGAGAGTGAGAGAGAGACAGAGAGAATCAATTTTTATTTAGTTTTCCATGTGGCTTTCGCTGCTCTGACACTGAGTTGCGTATGTGGGGCTGGGATTTGAACCCATGACCTCCTACATGCCAGGCGAGTGCTGCAACAGCTGAGCCACCACTCCAACCCCCAGAGCACTACCATCTTATTAATTAATTCTATTCATGAACACAAGATGTCTTTAAAAATATTTAATAATTTTTAAGAGAGAGAGAGAGAGAAAGTGAGAATCAATTTTACTATTTTTCATTTGGTAGTCATTGCTCCAACACTTAGCAGTATATGTGGTGCTGGAGTTCTAACCCAGATGCTCATGCATGCCAGGCAAGCATGATACCACCAAGTCACTGCTCCAGCCTATATTTAATTTTTAGTTAAATCCTTTCAAAATTGTTTTGTAGCATTTATTATAAATATACCTTTTTGTCAAAAACTATTCCTAAATATTTTATTATTTGGTTGCAATTGCAAGTGGGACTATTATCTTAATGTAAACATGATATAGTAAGTCAAAGTTTTCCTTTCTCTCTCATTATATATCTATTTATGTATCTAATTTAATTCAAAGTTTTAATTCCTTATAACTATTCCTTATAACTATTCCATAGTTATAATTCCTTTATGATTTCTTATTACCTTAATGCTAAAATTGTCCCATATTTGTCAAATAGGAGGCTCCTTTATCTTTCTGTGAACTTTTGATATGTCTCCATCATTCTTTGTGGAATTCTGTAAATCCTGAAACAAGATATCCCAGGCTCATATTGCAATTTTTCTAATACCATACCAAAGTTACTTTTCCTTGAGTGAAACTAGTACATTTTAGTCATTAATCGTGTTTGTAAATTAAGATGTCATAGAATTATGGAAATTATTGTTCAATTTATAATTTCTCATATTGCAAGTGTTATTTGTTTTAGAATATCAAATGGTGAATGTGGGACTAATTCACTTTTGTCACTTCTTCTTTAAGTTCCTCCAGTCATTCGAGTGTATCCAGAGAGTCAGGCTAGAGAACCTGGTGTAACAGCAAGTCTCAGGTGCCATGCAGAGGGCATCCCGAACCCTCAGCTTGGATGGCTGAAGAATGGAATAGATATTACACCAAAGCTGTCCAAACAACTCACTCTTCAAGGTATCCTTTACTTGCTTACCCCCACTCTCTTAAATTATCTTTCAGAGGTTTACACTAAAATTTAAAACATTTTTTTTTATTATTTGAGAAAAAAAAAGAAAATGAGTCAGTAGCAACAGAATGTTATGGATCTGAAATACTGGTTATATTTTGAAGTACAATTTTTTAATATTGTTAATGTTTTAAATAATAGTCTTGTCATAAGGATTAATTGTGCATTATTTTGCTGACAAGTGACATATTAAACCATATTAAAGTATTTCTCTTTTAAATCCTTGTAAGTTATCATAGATATGCTGAACAGAATTATTGAATCTCTTCATAGAAATATTTTGAAATTATTTTTAAATGCTGGAAAGTAGATTGAAACTTTTATCAATAGAGGGCTTCAATAATCTAGGAAATATTTATTGCATATTTTTCAGAATATTTTGTAAATGAAGACAAAATAATCTGTTACTAAATGTTTCACATTTTCATTCTATTAGTTATTAACTTATTCTATACACAAAATATTGTGCTAGTTCTAATATTCTCATATTATATATGATTAATCAATTATTTTACAGATTATAATCACATAATTAGAAAATGAAAAATAAATCATTTTTAAGGCTGATTGTGTCAAACTAATTTTATATTATTATTTGATTATACTTGTGTTAAAGGAAGGCACAAATCTGATTTCCATGTTAGATATAGAACATGAGTCACTTTCATTTCAGTATTTGTTTCATGGGCCTTATATTCCTTATGCACACCTTTACATTTCTTCAATTGGTGTTGGCAGAAATTGTATATTTTTATTTTTTTCACTTCTATAAGCAGAAATTGCTATTATTATTCTTGTTTATTAGTGAAAATATTTGATTATTAAAACTTTTAAAATAAAACACACCAAAGTATCAGAACAATGAAAGCCACATGAAAAACTAAATAAAATTGATTCTCTCTTTCTCTCACTGTCTTTTTTTAAAAAAGAACTTTTTAAATGAAGTTATTGAACTTTTACTTATTTTTGCAAGTCAACAGTGTTGAGTTGTGAAAGTATTCTTCAACTTTACAAACAAGAGTTCTAGAAATCAGCATATTGATAAACATAGGCCTAATAAATTTATGTGCTTAAACTACTCCCACTCCATGTATATAATATAAATAGAGAAGATTTTAGGAAAACTAATGATTGAAACTCTGTGTAAACTCTGATTTTGTCATCCCTGGCTCCCTTTTAGCAATAATCCATATTATACAAGCTTATTAAATTTTTGTTTTTAGGGAAAATAGATTTGAAGAGTTGTTACATTCTAGAATCTACAGTGAAAAGTGGCCATCCTTGCTAAATAGTCTTTGTCAATTTTAGATACATAAGAAAATGGTTAAAATTTCAAGAGGATAAGAAAAAAATTTAAAAAGTAGAAAGGACAGCCTAAGAGAAAAATCTGTGCACTCATTAAAGATACTACAGTATCTAACTGTTAGATATTCTCATAATTTAACTATCCTTTCATTCATGGTAAATTTCTTTAGCTTTTGTGTGTGAAGTTCAAGTCTAGGCAATAATTAAATAATTGTGCTGATGTACGGGATAACATGTGAATGAGGGGAAGTAAAATTCCAAAACAGCACTAATATTTTATTTTCTGAACAAATTTTATTTACTTAACAAAAAAAAAAAAATCAACAGAGTCAGGAAACCAAGTGATAAATACCTTAGAAGAAGAAAGAGTTAAAGATAGAAAAGAGTTCAATAATGTGAGGATACATAGGAAGATTAAATAAGGTCATTACGACATGTTTATTTTAGGTGATCAGCTTGTCTTTATGTCTCAGGAATAATCAGTCTTCAAAATATAAAGGAGATAACAAGTATAAAAATCTCTGTCCAGATTTTAAAAGGAAGAAAAGAACAGATTTTAAAATCTGTCCAGATTTTAAAAGGAGAGGGAATTTAAAGAAGGAATAAATTGATTTGAAGTTTCAACGAAAATCTAGGGATTTTAAGTTAAGTGCTTGGGTCTTGAAAATAAAGAGATGCCCTTTGGAGGGTGCTATATATTTCATGTAAAACAAGGATTGAATCAGGTTTCAATGTACTGTTCATTCTCTAACATTTAGAAACAGGTATATAATGCAAGGTCCACATACCAAATTTAAAGAGCTGTCAATTTTTTGTAGATAGAAGGTTGTTTATTTTACATATTTTTTGCTTGTCTTTAGAATACAGCTATATTCATTTTAAAATGTATACATTGTATGGCTGCTTTAATATTGCTATGGCAGGGGTGACTCATTGCCCACAAAGCCTAAAATATTTACCATCTGGCTTTTTGCAGTAGAACAAAACAAAAAACTGCCAATCTCTATTTTGGAGTGGTGATTCTCAAAAAAGTATTGGGGAAAAGAGTATATGCATTGATCATTTTTAAATTGAGAAAAAAAGTTCAATTTATTCAAATGATAATTCTTCCCCAAACATTTACTGCCTTTCCATATTTTATTCATATCCTTTCATAACCACTGACTTGTAGAAAGGCTATTCAAGTTCTTTCCCAATAATTATTTTTTTAAGAGAGAGGGACAGTGAGAGAGATAGAGAGAGAGAAAGAAACAAATTTTATTTAGTTTTTCATGTGGCTTTTGTTGCTCCAAGACTTTACTGTGTACATAGTACTGGGGTTAGAACTCACGTACTGGCGCATGCCAGGCAAGCGTTGTAACCACTTCAGCTGTCACTGATTTTTTTTTAACCTATTGTTTACCCAATTCAGCTACGCCAATTGTTTTGTCTTCTAACTGTCAAAAACAGTCATGTTGCAGACAGATACATTGCTACATGCTTGTAGTCCCAGTACTTGGGAGGATGCGGCAGGAGGATCCTGACTTTGAGCCCAGCCTCAGCAACAGAGCAAGACCCTCAACAACTTAATGAGTCCCTATCTAAAAATAAAAATTATAAAGGACTGGGGATGGGCTCATTGGTAAAGTGCACCTGTGTGTTTCTAAACACATAAATAAAATTATAGTTGTGAATATGAAATACTTGATACACAATGAAGGTAATAGGAAGTGTTATAAAATATAAATTGTAGGGGCTGGAATGGTAGCGCAGCAGTTACAGCGCTGAGTGGCAAATGTGGCAAATGTGAGTAATGCCAGTTGAAACCCCAGCACCACATGTGCAATGAGCAGCAACAAAGGCCAAGTGGTTTATAAGTTGCATTTGCCTTCTGTTCTCAGCAAATGGCAGTGAGGTTCACATAAGCAATGTGCGCTATGAAGATACAGGAGCATACACTTGTATTGCAAAGAATGAAGCAGGAGTGGATGAAGACATCTCTTCTCTTTTTGTGGAAGATTCTGCTAGAAAGACCTGTAAGTATTGCATACATACACACACACACCATTGTCAACTTTATAGTCTTTGAGGTTATATTCTTTTATAGCTTTTTTCACAAAATCAAGGCACCAGAAAACTATGAAATGCACAATGCTTTAAAACAATTTTCATATGTAGGAGGGATGGAATCTTGAAATGCTAAAAGCAGATTCAAAAATTTTTCTTAAAGCTTTGTGAAATTTTTACCACAATGCTATAATGATTTTATTTCTTTTGCAAGATAAGGTATTTGGGGTCTTATCCTCCTATTTTCCTATTCAGGAATTTGAATCCCTTGCAAAATTCCTCTCCATACAACATTTGGGGAATCCAAGGCCCTCAAATATTTACGAGTTGTATCCTATAGGTTGCATAAATTCAGGTATTTCCTTTTCTGTCAGTTGCATTATAGTCATGGGCCCACTGGCTGTAGAGCATATTTTCTATGCAGCAGATACTGTAGTTCCTGCCTCCACAAGATCACTATCCCTGACACCAACACCACTGTGTGGCTGTTCTTGGTTTAGTGCTAAAAATCTTTGGTCTTCATGGTATATGCCAATTGAGTGTCTCCTGAAGTTATAAGAAAAAAATACTATTTTGTGATTTACACATAATTTACATTTATATTGATGAATTACAGTGTGGTGTTTTGTTTCTTATACACATTGGACAGTGATCCACTCATGGTAATTAGCATATCCATCACTGAGCTTTTCTGTTTTTTATGATGTGTACATTCAAATTTCTCTCCTAACTAGTCTGAGATATGTAATGCATTATTGTTAATTATATTCACCCTGCTGTGCCATAAAACACCAGAACTTAATGGATATGGATGGGCTGGGAATACTGAAGATATATTACATTTATTACAGCTGAATTGCCCATTATAGTGTTTATCAAGTAAATTCTATCAGCAAACATGCAGTACTTTCCTCCTCTCATGCACACATGCGACAGTGGGACTGTTTGGGGATTTTCTTGAAAGGACCATTTCCTTTTCTCTCTGCACTTGGTTTGACTTTTTATGTTTCTTATTAATGTTATTTTTGTAAAGAACTGATATTTTGGAACTCTGTAGTTTGTTAGACCCATTTCTCAGAAAACAGATTTTCATCCTAAGAGTTTTCTTGTTCGTTTTAAACCAGTAAGTGCACACAGAGTGGCTCTAATGACAAAGGAGAACCTTACCCATGGCCTCCCTGTTAATATACTTTTATGTACACTTTGTCTGATGAGGAGGAGCATCATTATAAAGTAAATTTATAAGAAGAAAAGTCAAGTTAGAAAAAGAAAAAATAAGAAAAACCTGAGTTAATGGCCTAAAGATGGTCTGTTATAATTCCTTTATTCTTTTTATACATTTCTACTGAATACCAACTTGCAATTCATTTTCTGTAAATAATTAATTTTATGTAACCAGTAATTGACAACTCTAGTTTTCTTTCTCATTTATAATATACTTATGAAATATTTTTTATTTCAGCTCTCTTTTGATTTTCTTTTAATGCTTATCATGTATTTTAAAATATAGTTCCCATGTTACAAAAATAAAACATCTAGCCATAGTTTTATAATCAGGGAAATTCACAACCTTTCAGCATGCAATTCCAGGAAAATTTTAGAATAAGGATAAATGAAGTTTTATTCATAAGTCAACTTGAATACAAATAAGTTTAAATAGCTTCTGAAACCATGTTTTCATTTTAATTGATCTAAACTATTAAAGGTCAAAATAATATTTTTAAATAACTATTTGAGATTATATGTTAGCAGTACACTGTGAAAATCAGAAATAATATATTTATGAGGGTTACCATTTAGACATTGTCTTATCATGGTGTGTTCTCCAGCTTTTTGTCATATGACTAAAGTACCTAACATACCCAATTTAAAGGAGGAAGGATTTATTTGGGCTCCTGGTTTTAGAGGTTTCAGTTCATTTTCAGCTGCCTTCATTGCCTTAGGCCTGAGGGAGGCAGAACACCATGGGGGAAGGGCATGGTGAGCCAAGCTGCTCCTCTTTAGTGGTCAGGAAGCCAACAGCAAGAGAGGGGTGGTGGGGGTGGGGATCCTGCAAGAAAGGGTAGGGGATAAGATACATACTTCAAGGACAAACCCTAATGACTTATTTCCTCCAACTTTGCATCCTCCCTGCTGTTCCCACCAACTCCCAATAATGCCATCAAATTGTTGAACCCTCAGTAAACTAATCCGTCTATAAAGTCAGAGCCCTCATGATCCAATTCTTCTTAGTACCATTGCTGAACTGAGAACCAAGACTTCAATACCTGAGCCTTTCAGAAACATAATAAATGGAAAACACACACAGGTATACTCATAGTATAATCAAAGAAATTTCAAAATCAACTTCTAAAGGTAAAAGAAGTGAAAGAGTCAAAGTTGTTTTTTCTTAGTCTGGAAATAACATTTATAGGTGTTATTTGTGTTTTAAACATTATGGACCTCTTTAAGTAACAAAAGTAGAAAATAATAGGATTTCACCAGTAATACAAATGTCTCAAACATCCAGTTTCCATTCTAATCTATTGTAGTGATATTGCAAATTATTTGGAATTACAAACTTTTTTTTCATTTAAGAGATGCTGTTAAGTTTTGCAGATCTTTTGTTTTATGTATTTACTACACTAATAATTAAGAGCATTCATATATGTTGCTGATGTAAATCTAACAATTTTTAGAAAGTATATAAATAATTAAATTAAGGACAATACTAAGTAAGTATACTCATTAGAATACTAGTAACTGCAAAAGAGCACAAACTGAAATTGTGGAGTTGGCGGTGTGACTCAGTGGAAAAGCATATGCCAGGATCTAGGTTTAATTCCCAGTACCATAAAAGCCTTAAAAATATTATAATATTTATTTGGTGGAACAGGACTTTTTCCCTTGGAATATTTCCTAGTTCTGAGTAAATTGATAAAATTCTGTATAATGAAATAAAACAGAAATTAATTGGAGACCACAGTAGGGAAAACTATTGCCTTTTACAACCATTGTCTTAAGGATTTCTTCTAGTAATTTCATGGCCAGAGACCAATGTTAATTATATATGGTATGTTTGTATTTTAATGCATATTTTCAAGGAAGCCATAAGAGCCAGCCAGGGATGTGGGGGCATCATTTGTCATCTCTACCTCAGGCTTCCGTCCCTGAGGGCAGGCTGGACAATTTGGACCACCTGGATTATCCCCTGGGAGCCGATCAGGAGATGAGTGTGAGTGCCAACGGCTGGAACCTGGGTCCCCCCTTGTCCGGGGACCCCTTCCCTCCCAGCCGGGGAAATGAGTCAACCACAGGCAGCTGATGGCAGCCCAGAATCTGTTTATTACTAAGGCACACGGGTTTTTACATAGGGAGGAGGGAAGACAGCCAAGGAATCAATAATCCTTCTAAGGGAGTTGCCAGGTGTTATGTAGATTTCGAGTACAGACAAAAGTTGGGAACATTCTATGGTCAATACATTCTGACCCACCCTGTTTGACCTTTTGTATCAACAATTAGCAAGCTTAACAAAGCACAACCTAGCAGCCCCTCCAGAAGGAACTTATACAAATAGTAACAAGATCGCTCTGGGGCAGCTAATGACGGAGTGAAGGTCAGACCCCCACACAGGGACCCATCAGTAATAATTTTATAGCTTTCTGCTTTTTATTTTCAAGTTTTAAAAAAATTAATGACTTATCCAAAAACACTACAATAATATAATTTAAAAGGTATTTTCCTTTTAGTGGTGATAGAGTACCATTACACAAAAAAAGCAGACTGATATAACAGAAAAGTATAACTTTTACAGTAAGATGTGAGTTGGATTAGATATAGCTTTGAGATTTGGAACTATTGCATAGCCTCTCTGAGCTTTGATTTCTTTTTTTTTTTTCTTTTATTAGATGCATATAGAGGTACAATTGAGGGGGAAACATTATTAAACCATCAATAACCAATGTATATATACTTAGTTATCCAGGGGTAATGCCAAATCATGGATGCCCAGCTTGGGTTTCCCCTGTTGCTGTTTTTCCCAGAAGAACTCTTGCATTCAATGAGTATCTCGTGGAGGAATGACATCTGCTTCTCAGATGGTTCCCCCATATTTCCACTCTCCAGTCTCCTAGGAGTTCTTCCTACACCCTCCCTCTGTCCCCATCCCCACGACTCCAAGTAACCTAGGGAGCCATCCCCCTATTGCGTTGAGAATCATACAATTTGAAGTTATTGTTAGCTTAGCCGTCTAACCGACTGCTTCCCCATGTATTCTATCGTTCGGCCTTTGAGTCTCTGAGATTGGGATACTTCATATAGCATAATTCTTTCCATCTCCATCCATTTGGCTGCAAAAGCCATATTATTGTCTTCTCTAATGGCCGAGTATAATTCCACTGTATGCAAGTACCAAAGTTTTTGTGTCCACTCATCGAGTGAGGGGCATCTATCACTATAATATGCTGATTCTAACTCTTTTGGGAAAATACCCAGGAGTGGGATAGCTGGATCATAAGGTGGTTCCATCCTTAATTTTTGAGGATTCTCCACAGTGCTTTCCATAGTGGCTGAAACAGTTTGCAGTCCCACCAGCAGTGTAACAGGGTTCCTCTTTTCCCACAGCCCCTCCAGCATCTGTTATTGTTAGAATTTTTCATTTTTGACACTCTAACAGGAGTGAGGTGGTATCTCATTGAAATTTTGATTTGCATTTCCCTTATAGTTAATGATTTAGAGCATTTTCTCATATATTTATGGGCTTTCTGGACTTCCACTGGAGAGAAGTTTCTTTTAAGTTCTTTAGCCCATTTTACTGATTGGATTACTTGTGAGTTTGGAGTTTAGTTTCTTTAGTTCCTTGTATATTCTGGATATTAGCCCTCTGTCGGAGGTGTAGCAGGCAAAGGTTTCCTCCCATTATGTAGGTTCTCTCTTGATGTTCTTGACCAGATCTTTAGCTGTGCAAAATCTTTTTAGTTTAATTGCATCCCATTCATTTATTCTTGATTTTACAGCTTGAGCCACGGGAGTTTGTTAAGGAAGTAGCAGCCGACTCCTATATGCTGTAGTGATGACCCTACTTATTTTTCTAGTGAGTTTAAAGTTGTTGGCTTAATATCCAGGTCTTTGATCCATTTTGATTTAATTTCTGTGCAGGGTGAAAGATAAGGATCCAGCTTCAGTTGTCTACACATGGCTGTCCAATTTGTCCAGCACCATTTGTTGTACAGGCTATCTTTCTTCCAGACTATGCTTTTGCCCCCTTTATCAAATATCAAATAGTTAAAGATATGGGGGTTTGTCTCAGGATCTTCTATTCTGTTCTGCTGATTTTTGGTTCTGTTTTGATACCAATATCACTCTTTTTTTGCTACTACAGCTCTGTAGTATAATTTCAGGTCAGGGATTGAGATACCCCCTACTTCTTCCTTCCTGTAGAGTAATGTTTTGGCTAGTCTGGGTCTCCTGTTATTCCATATCAACTTGAAAATTGCTTTTTCCATATCTGTGAAGAATGCCATAGGTATCTTGATGGGGATTGCATTGAATCTGTATAGGGCTTTGGGTAGAATGGCCATCTTTACTATATTGATTCTGCCTAACCATGAGCATGGAATGTTTTTCCATCTACTCAGGTCTTCTGTAATTTCTTTTTTTAATGTTTGATAGTTTTCTTTGAAGAAGTCCTTAATATCCTTTGTAAGGTTAATGCCCAAGTATTTAATTTTTTTGGAAGTGATGGTGAATGGGAGAGATTTCCTGATTTCTTCTGCAGATTTGTTGCTAGAGTAAAGAAACGCTAGTCATTTACTGGAGTTGATCTTATAGCCAGCTACTTTGCTGAAAACACCTATAAGCTCTAGGAGTTTTCTGGCTGATGTTAATGGGTCTTTTAGGTATAGAATCATGTCATCAGCAAATAGAGATAACTTGACTTCCTCTTTTCCTATACAAATACCTTTGATTTCCTTGTCTTGCCTGATAGATCTGGCAAGGGTTTCAAGGACTATATTGAACAAGAATGGGGAGAGCGGACAGCCTTGTCCTGAATTTAGGACTTGAATTCAGTAGAAATGCTTTCAGTTTTTTTCCATTGAGGATAATGTTGGCTATGGGTCTGTCATAAATGGATCGGACATAGTTAAATTATCTTCCCTTGATCCCTATCTTTTCCAAAGTTTTGAGTATAAAGTGGTGTTGAATTTTATCAAATGCCTTCTCTGCATCAATTGAGATGATTATATGAATTTTGTTTTTAATTCTGTTTATGTGGTGAATTACATTTATTGAATTGCGTATATTGAACCTGCCTTGTTTTCCTGGAATGAAGCCTTCTTGATCATAGTGTATTATCTTTTTAATGTGCTTTTGTATCCGATTAGCTAAAATTTTATTAAGGATTTTTGCATCAATGTTCATCAGGGAAATTGGTCTGTAGTTTTCTTTTCTTGATGTGTCTTTGTTGGGCTTTGGAATCAGTGTAATTATTTGTCTCATAATAAGTGTTTGGGAGTGTTCCCACTCTATCAATTTCCTGGAAGAGCTTGTAGAGGATCAGTGTTAGTTCTTCTGTGAAGGCTTGGTAGAATTCTGCCTTATATCCATCGGGACCTGGACTTTTCTTTTTTGGGAGAGCTTTGATTGCTGCTTCAATTTTGCTTTCTGTGATAGGTTGGTTTAGGTTTTCAATGTCCTCCCGAGTTAAAGAGGGGGATGTCCTGTGTGTCCAAGAACCTGTCCATGTCCTCGAGGTTATCAAATTTAGTAAAGTATAAGTTTTCAAAATAGGTTCTGATAATCTTCTGTATCTTGGATGAGTCTGTGGTGATGTCCCCATTTTCGTCTCTGATTTTGTTGATTTGCTTCACTTTGCTCTTCCTTTTGGTAAGGTTGGCAAGGGGTCTGTCGATTTTGTTGACTCTTTCAAAGAACCAACTCTTAGTTTTGTTAATAGTTTGTACAGTTTTTTTGTTCTTAATTTCATTGATTTCAGCTCTGATTTTGGTAATTTCCTGTCTTCTGTTAGATTTAGGGTTGGGCTGTTCCTCCTTTTGTAGTCATTTGAGTTGAAGCATAAGGCTATTAATCTGATCTCAATTTTTTTATTTATTTTATCATGTGGCTTTCATTGCACGTACACTTTATTGTGTACGTAGTGCTGGGGTTTGAACCTATGTCCTTGTGCTCGCCAGTCAAGCGCTATAACCATTGAGCCACCACTCCAGCCCTATTATTCTGATCTCTTTCTAGATTTTTGAAGTATGCACTCAGTGCTATAAATTACCTCTTCAGAAAGCCTTCATACTGTCCCAGAAGTTTCATATGTTGTTTCCTCATTCTCATTCAATTCCCAAAACTTCTTAATGTCTACTCTCATTTCCTCTTTTACCCATCCTTCGTTTAAGAGGTAATTATTCAATTTCCAAGTATTTGAATAGTTTCTGTTGTTTCTCTTGTTGTTGATTGCTAAGATCATAGCATTATGATCTGACAGAATACATGGGATTCTATCCATTTTTTTATATTTGTTAAGATTATCTCGGTGAACTAGGATGTGGTCTATTTTGGAGAAGGATCCATGCACTGCTGAGAAGAAGGTAAATTAAGCTGTCTTAGAATGGAATATTCTGTTAATGTCTGTTAAGCCCGATTGATTAATAGAATTGTTTAGATTGGAGATGTCTTTATTGATTTTTTGTTTTGATGATCTGTCTAGAGTTGATAATGGTGTTTTGAAGTCCCCCAGGATTATTGTGTTGAGATTAATGATAGGATTAATGTCCTTAAGTATTTTTCCATATATTTGGGTGGCATTGTAGTTGGGGGCATAGATGTTAATTATTGTTATATTTTCTTGATGAACTGTCCATTTTAGTATGATAAAGTGACCCTCTTTGTCCTTTTTGACTAGTTTTAGTTGGAAATTAACTTTATCAGAAATTAGAATCACCACTCCGGCTTGCTTTTTTGAGCTGCAGGCCTGATAGACATTTTGCCATCCTTTCACTTTCAGTCTGTGTCTATTTTTGAGTGTCAAATGTGTCTCTTGCAGGCAATGTATTGTTGGATTTTGTTTTTTGATCCATTGAGTTAGTCTGTGTCTTTTAATCGGGGCATTGAAACCATTCACATTCAAAGTTAGAATAGATATGGGAGGCTGATTCTCTGACTCTGTATCGAGTACAGAGTTTTGAGTCATCTTGAAAGTCAGCTTTTGTATAATATGATTATTGATTCACTCTTGTTTAAGTATTTAGGATATCATTGGCATTTTCTTCTGAATGGAGAACATCTTTGAGAATGTTCTGTAGAGCAGGATTTGTGTTCATGTATCTTGCTAGCTTGAGTTTATAGTTGAAGTATTTAATTTCCCCTTCACATTTGAAGCTGAGTTTTGCTGGATATATTATCTTTGGTTGAAAGTTGTTACTTTTTTAACACTTGAAAGATATTGTTCCAAGCTCTTCTGGCCTTCATTGTTTACTCTGAAAAATCCATAGTGATCCCAGTTGGTTTGCCTTTGAATGTGATTTGGGGCTTTCCTCTAGCAGCTTTTAGAATTCTCTCCTTAATTTCTCTGTTATTCATTTTCACATGATATGTGTTGGAGACTTTCTCAATTGATTAGGTCTATTTGGACTTCTACAAGCGCCTTGGATGTGATAATCCAGATTGATAGTAAAATGAGGGAAGTTCTCACTTATGATTTCGCTTAAAAGGTTCTTTAGGACTCTTGTTTGTTGTTCGGAATTTTCCTCCAGCCCAATGATTCTCAGATTATTATGGCTCATCTCATCAAATATTACTTGGAAGCTCTGATTATGTAATATAAGCTGTTTATCCTGCTTATTTTCTTTGAATTCTACATTTTTTAGCCTATCTTCATTGTTCGATACTCGTTCTTCGAGAGCTGATATTGTATTTTCAGTAGAATAAGCTCTGGTGTTGGTTTTTTCCAGTGAAGATTTGATTTGGTTAACCATGTTTTTCAATCCTGATAGCTTTACTACACCTCTTTTCAGGATGTCTATATCTTTGTATGTCTGATCTTTCATCTCATGGAACTGATCCATTATTTCCCTGTAGAAGTTGTCTCTCATCTCTTCAAATTGCTCTCTGATCTCTTTCTTTATTTCATCTTTCAACTCTTTGATTGCATTACTAATCATAATGCTGACACAATGTCTTTGGTTTTCATATAGGGCTCCAGCTATGGGATCCTTTGGTGGAGAGCTGTAGGGTTGAGGAAGTGAGTTATTTCCCTTTTTCCTCATTTTCTGAGTCCAAGAGCATGTCTTGTACTTCAAGAAAGTTGCTCTTGGTGGAGGTTTTGGGCTTTTTATGGCTTTGCTTCATTGTGATGGGTGTCTTTGAGAGAGACCTCACAGTGTATTATGATAGCAAGCCATTGAGCATTTTGAAGCATGTCTATTTCTTCAGACAGTAGGTCTCTCTTGGAAAGTTGAAGATGAACTGGGATTTTCCCAAGCAGACCTAGAACCTCAGGAAATGCTGCCTCCCTTCAGGTTGCCATGTTGGATCCTGAGCTTTGATTTCTTAATCTGTAATGTGGAATACATTCTAACATATTAAGGGTTTTCTGTTTGGCCTATATGTATAAAGCCCTTATTAGAGTGCTAGCCAAACAGAAACCCTCTTCTACTCAGTAGCTCTTCTCCTACGCTCTTCTCCTATTCAGGCTTATTGTCTGAATATAGCTTCTTATTCCTTGCTAGAAATATTAGCAATTTTGTTTTTATATTAATAAAAAAAAAGCCTGGAAAGCCCAGTAACTGTTGGAAAACAAAGTTTCCAAATTGAATAATTTATATGAACATAGAAATAGATAAATAAGTACAGATACAGTTGTAGATAGATATGAATTTGTATGGGTATTCATATTATGTATATAAATATGAAGTATTATATCTTTTTACACTTTAAATGTGATTGGTTCAGCTGTTTGGAATACATATTCTTTCCTTAATGGAAATATTAACATATTTTTAAAAAGATCAAAACATCTTTCCCAAGTTCATTTTTTGCCAGAGTCAATGCAAAATCTACACTTACTTCCCCCTTTATATTTACTCAATATATATTCTTATTATATTTTTTAAATTCTGCAGTGCACATTTCTCTTTTCTTTTTGAAGGATGAAGAGAAGAGAGGTATTGAACCTCATGTTTATAGCATAACAACAAAGCTTTACAAGTTTCGCAGTAAATGACATGCTTTGTTTAGCTATGGCTTCATAGTAATCATTCAGCTATTTTCTATGTAATAGATCCGTCGTAGTGGTAGCAACCATATTTTTTTACACTACATTTCCCAGCAATATGATACTGTTGAGAGAATGACTCATTCAAAGCATCATATGGCTGAGGAGTCTGTGTTTTGCTTTTACCCTAATCTTTGAATTGGAAAACTTTGAGTTACAGTGACCAATTTTGTCAACAAACCTCACTGGAAGTTTTCTCGTGTGACAAATTGAACCGGAAAAAAGTGCTTCAAAATAATTTACTCTACAGTTATTTTAGGGATGGAGTTGGATAACTAAGGCTTAATAGTGTGATGCATAGGGAGGACTTAAATGCAATGAAGAGTAAAATGAATCATAGAGGATTGTGTAGTACTTATAACAGGGAATAGGAGTAGAAGATATGAAATACGTGAGGAAGGTTTATGCAGAGGTATTCTTTTTTATTTGAAAGCATCTTGTACAAAGCATAAGCAGTGGATACATTTCCATTCCCAAGGAGAGACAATTCTCAGTTAAAATGATTAATCTTCAAGATTAAGGTAAATGAAAAGTGTTATAAACCTAGACTACCATAGAAAGCTTTTAAGTTACTGGCTGCATTAAGCACTGAGCAGATATTGTATCGTAACTTGTCAAGATCTTAGTAAGGACTATGATCGATCCAGCTTGTTGTAAGTATTGTAATATGATGTACAAATACATAAACAATAATATAATATAATACAATATAATATAGTCAATATATTGTAATCAATATATCATAACAATACATAGGTCTTTTCTTTTTATCTTTGCCACAGTGTTACCCTTGGAAACATGATATTCAACAGTCTTTACTTTGGAATTAACTTTAATAAATTAATAGTAGTTCACTCTATTGCTAACAAAAATGATGTCATTTGTTCATAATTGGTTAATATGAACTAAAATTTAATTTTAAGACTTTAAATAAGGACAGGGTGTCAAGCCCACTGTCACTCCTTCCGGCGCTGGTGAGGCCTGCACCCTCCCTGGTGGCGGTCGGGCGGCAGGGTCACCGCCTGCTGAGCTCCTGGAGATGCAGCCGCAGCCCACAGAGCCTCTGGGCACCTGCCGGTGGGTGCCTGAGCTCACGCCCTCTGTTGGGCCAAGGCTGCTGCGCAGGCCATGACTTGGGCACTCCCTTTAGTGGGCCTGCGGGGCGTTGCCCTTCAGCCAGGGAGTAGGAATCCCATGCTTAGCCTGGGCGGCTGGGCCATTGGCTGGAACCCAGGGGGGATTTTGGCTGTGCAGGCGCCCCCTTAACTCCCTCTAGCAGCAGTGTAAGACTTGGAGTGGGGCCTGATGCAGGGCAAGAGGATCCAGGACTCCATCCACCTGCTCCAGGAGCTGTTGGGGTTCGCCCATCTACAAGGATTGTCACTTTGGGGCTTTGATTCTAGGCTTTGTTGTTTATATTTCTGTCTTTGCTGTGTGGAAGCCCCAGCTCCCCCACCTCCACCTTCAGGCTTCCACAGGCTTCTGCAACCTGCAATCCAAGCTGCACAGAAATGACCCCTGCCATGCAGTTAGCATCATGAGGAGACTTGTGACTTGCTTGGTGACTTTGGCTAGATGTTTCTAACTGCTGCCGGGAGACCTTTGTAAGATTTACCAGGAAAGCATTTAATGAGACTTTCTGAGAAATGGTTTCACAGTCTGGCTAGCTTCTTGTTGCCTGTGACTTCTGCTGCCATCCAAAACTGATCACTTGGTGTAGCTGCATCCCTACACCCATCTGCCTGAGCCAGAAAAGGCCTGGTCTTTTCTATGGAAGGTTTAAGGTATAGGAGACTTATCTGGTGATGACCTTCTTGCTGAAAGAGTCTTGAGGCATCACAAAGCAATACATGGCCAGAGACAGATCCAGGACCACATGCCATTACAAAAAACAAAACAAAACCCAGAAAACCTCTATTTTTGTGAGTCACTAGTGAATCTACAAGTTCTGGTCAAAAATTATTTTGAAAAGTGCTCAAGGAGGGCTGGAACACTGGCTCAGTAGTCGAGCATGCACAAGTGCACAGATTCAAAACCCAGTACCCATGGATACAAATAAGTATCACAGCAGTGAAAGCCATGTGGAAAATCCAGTTTAAAAAAACGATTCTCTCTGTCTCTCTTTCTCTCTATCATTGTCCTTCTCTCTTAATAAAAAAGTGCTCAAGCAAAAAAAAAAAAAGATTCTTTAAATAAATGTTTGTTATAGCTTTTTGGAGATAAAATTAATTTTAAAGTGGATATCCAGTTATTCTAGTACCATTCATTAAAGATTCATTTTTGTTTTGTTTTGTTTTGTAAGGAGAGTATGAAAGAGATAAAATTATAGAATCAATTTTATTTATTTTTCCATCTGGCCTTTGTTTCTCTGACACTTAGTTGTATATGTGGTGCTGGGGTTTTAACCTGGGTCCTCACATATGCTAGGCAAGCTATCCTACTGCTAAGTCACTGCTCCAGCCCAAATGATTTATTCTTTCCCCAGTCATCTGCAATAATGTGTCACAGTATTTCCAAACATGTCGTAGGTCTATTCTCAGATCCTTTTCCATTCCATTGTTAATTTAATAATCACTGACTTTATAAAATATTATGATGAAATAAGTCTTTCTTCTCTCTCCCTATTAATCTCTCCATAGAGTTTCTTTGCAATCTTTGTTTTTAGTTCTTTCCATAGGAAATTTAACACTCATTGAAGGAAAAGAATATTTTAAATGGATTAAATTCTATAGCAAGATTAATTGAATAAATAAATCATGTAAATATGTAATACTTATATTTTATTACTATTTTGTAATGTGGTAAATGTAATTCTACCACAAATATTTAGAAATATAACAGAATTCATTCACTTTTATCCACAAATTTCAAATAATATATGAATGTTTATGATGTACTCACTTATTTTGAAAGTAGAAGAAAAAAATTTTAAAACATGTTAAATCATGATATTTTTACATATAAAAGAATTTTGAATATGGTATGACAAACTTCGAAAATTAGGAAACTTTTCTAATCCTCACTTCTTTCTTATTTTATTTTATTTTTAATTTTTTTATTTTTTAAGGAGAGAAGCACGGTGAGACAGAGAGGGAGAGACAGAGATAATCAATTTTTATTGAGTTTTTCACATGGCTTTCATTGCTCTGACACTTAGTTGGGTACGTGAGTGCTAAGATTTGAACCCATGTACTTGTGCATGACAGGCAAGTGCCGTAAACCACCAAGACACTGCTCCAGCCCCCTTCTTTCCTATTTTATTTTATTTTATTTATTTATTTTTTTTTTAAAGAGAGAGGGACAGTGAGAGAGACAGAGAAAGAGAGAAACAACTTTATTTAGTTTTTCACATGGCCTTCGTTGCTCCAACACTTAGTTGTGTACGTGGTGCTGGGGTTTGAACTCGGGTCCTCGTGCTTGCCAGGCAAGCGCCGAAACCACTGAGCCACCGCTCCAGCCCCATTCTTCTTTCCTATTTTAAAAGAAAGAAAAACTACTTTAAAAGGAGATTGTGTATATATAATGAAATCACATATAAAGTTCATTTTAATGTCTCCAGAGGTCAGGAAGGTAATATAAACAGGTGAAGAGTGGAATGTATAAAAGCTATAAATGAATTAAAGTAGCAGTCATGTATTAATCATTATTCCTATGCCCAAATTGTGTGAGACACGTATAGCAGTCATCAGATTAATAATTGTTTTCTTTACACTCAAAAAATATAAAATAGCATCATTAGGAATAAGGAAAATCCATTATTAATGGTAAGGTACAGATATCATAGTCAGGATGGGGTTTTAATCTTAATAGTTATGAGCTCAGTGGTAGAATTAAATAGAACCAAATAAAACAAATGTATTAGGAAAAAATGAAATAAATCAGTAAATAAAAGTTAATTTTAAAAATGGAAGTGCAATGCTAAATATGTTTAAAGTAGATTAGAAAATTTGAAGTTGTTTTGAATTTCAAAAACTGTTCAATAATTGTCAGACATTTACATATTAATGATTTATTCTAATACAATACACTTGATAATAAATCATGTAAAAATTAGCCATATCTCATATGCATTTGTTACTTGATGACATTTTACTATTTATTATAAATTCTACATTTCTTTTTTATGAATTTGCCAATAGCATTGTTGTATCCATGAACTAACTGGTTTCACAAATCTTTTCATTTTCATCTGTTGACCCAGAACATGCTGAAGTTATCTGCCTGTGATTTCTATATCTGAATACTAGATTTTTTTAAAATAGCATTTCTAATGTCATTAATTAAATCCATTTCTAGCATATTACCAGTTTTGCACACTGGTAGAGCTTTGTTTAAAGATACTGTGTGATTACTAAATTGACAGGTTTACAGCAATCATGAATCCTATACTACAAAATAAAGCTTAAAGCTTTCTACATTAATTTATTATCTAAATTTTCTCTGCAAGACACCATATATCTTTAATGAACTATCACCTCATCTTGTATTGAGACAGATTAGGAGAGGCAGTGAAATGGTTCGGTAGTCAGGACAGAGGGCCCCTATCCAAGAGCTAGCTGGCAGAGGCAGAGAGTGATTGACAGGGCAGGCTCAGTGCCTTCAAATGCAAAAAGACCTTGAGGCTCACCCTATTCCCACTAAGAGATGGGGTGGTCACAGGTGGTACTAGGAAGTATTTGCCACCTTTTGTTTTAACCAATGATGGTCTTGACCAGTTTCAATGCCTGCTTTACATAGATTTTAACCAACGGTGTTCCTGACCAGTTTCAATGCCTGTTTTACATAGAGTTTAACCAATGGAGTCAATGCATTTCTCAATGCCTGCTTTGCATGAATGTTAATTATGCAATTATGCTCATATCCCAAATCAATATAACCTCTGGCCTAACCTCCACTGGACGGTATCCTGCTTCCAGGTGCCCCTCCACATTGCGGAGTCTCTGCTCTTCTTCCTAAATAAATCCTATTCCTTTTACTCCTCCTTCTGTGGTTGTCCATGGATTTTATTCTTCAAATTCACGAGAAAGGACCCAGAAGATCGGCGCCGAATTCCCGGGGTGTGTTTCCACACCAACAGCTGGAACGTGCCACAGAAATCCCAGCTCTTAGCTGGGTAGCTGCTAACACTTTTGGGCTGTAGAGACCTGAGGTACCTGCAACAAGCCCAAATTCTCAGTTCTAACTGAGAAGAGCTGCAAACACCGAAAAAGAGCTACTTCAGCTACGAAATTCTGTAGCCAGACCCTCTTCATTCACCAGTGGAAGCTGAGAATCCGGCCTCATCTCAAAAACCTTGCATCAGTATTTCACAATGACATTTGTCTAAACTGCTTGATGAAAAGTGATAAAAGACATTTCACTTATGTTATTACAGGCATGCAGACTAAGTAAACCTCCATATAGTGATAATGTTGAGTATAAGATCTCTATGTGAATGTGAAAATAAACAAAAGACCCTCCCCCCATATGTTCTGCCTCAGTACAGGCCCAAGTAACCATGCTCTGAAACTTCTGAAACCATGGGCCAAAATCTTAGGTGTTTTGTCACAGTAACCAAAAGTTAACTAAACTAATAAGTAAGGGTACTAATGAGAAGGCATTGTTTATGGAAACACAACATTATATATTTTCATTAATAAGGAATTCATGAGGACTGGAGCGGTAGCTTGGAGGTTACAGCACTTACCCAGCATGTGCGAGTACACAGGTTCAAACCCCAGCACACATGTACAAAACTAAGTGTCAGAGCAATGAAAGTCATGTGAAAAACTAAATAAAAATTGGTTCTCTCTATCTTTCTCTCACTGTCCTTCTCTCTAAAAAAAAAAAAATTAAATGTGTACAGCTTTACAATGGAATACACTGAAATTATTAAAATTAATATTGTAGATCTACATTTGCCTATATTTAAAGACACATATAGCATTTTCTTATGCATAACATATATATGTACTATGTTATCAGATTAAAAAGCATTCAAGAAGATATTATATACCAAAAGGTTGATAGTAGTCATGTCTAGAAGCAATTAAAGATGATTCCCATTTTCATTTTTACATTTAATGCTAATAAAGATTTTTTCCTAATTAGAATTATAAACTTTTTGTAGCAGAAGATAAAAATCTCTGAGACTTTAAAAATATACAATAATATTTTGTTGATGATATTGAGGAGAAAATGTTAGAAGAATTTAATAATTCCATTTAGTGAATTATCTGTTAAATAACTATATATTTATTTTTTTGAAGTAGAATGTACATCTCTCCAAGGTTTTCTTTGAAGAAATTCTCTCAGATAATGCATAAATTTGTAAAGAGTTAATAAAACAAATGTGCCTCTGAAATGCCAGACTCTGGGGTGGGGGACTGAAGTAAGGTGTTATCTTTAAGCTTTGTGAAGTCTAATCAGTGCCACAGATTTTTTATCAACTGTGTGCAATGATTTCAGATTACACATCTCTGTATCCTCTTGACCTCTGTTTTTTCAGTTACCTGAATTCTGATAAGGGCTGATTAGGAGGTTAATATGTCAGAAAAAGTGAGTCAGACAGTTTGATTATTTTTCTGCCTCCTTATTTCCCAGCTTCGTGTACATTTTCATATTTATTTTACATATGAAATGTTAAATATAAAATGTCTCAACAGACACTTTTCCACTCTCACGAAGGAAAATTGTGTGCCAACTGGAATAATCTTCCACCCAAATTGATCTACTGTCTAACACATATGTTTATACTCTATTCTGCTATAAATAATAATAAGTGGAAGCAGACATTCATGCTATAGTGAAATTTCAGTAGAAATAAAATTATTAATGAGAAAATATTGATGTTTTAATCTCAAACAACCTAATAGAGAATCAAAATATATTTCTACATATAATTGGGATTCAGAAGCCTGAGGTTACTACAAAAAAAAAACATTTTCTAATTGAAAAAAATGTATATTTAAATTTCGTTATTACGTGATGTTTTCATGAAGAGTCTCTGTGCACGGGTATATATAACATATATAGGACAATCATTATTGTACTACATTATTATACTTTTTATGATTATACTAATATTAACATAAGAATTTAATTTCAGTGTTATCTTTCTTAAGGCAAAATGAAGCATCAGAGAAAATAAATTGATCAAGTAAAAGTAAGAAGTTCTTCTTTGTTTGTTTGTTTTAAGATAGGGTCTTGCTATGTTGCCCAACCTGGCCTCAAATTCTTGGGCTCAGGCCATCCTCCTGAGAACTGGTGGCAGAGGTGCATACTACTGCTCCTGGCAAGAAGTTCTGATCATAAAAAATTGCCTTAAGGATATTGTCAGCATAAATAACTGCGAGGAAATTATTTTCCTATATAAATAAATAAGAGTAAGTCAAATGACCTAAAAGAAAACTGTCTTGTAGTTTTAAAAAGACATAAGAGACAACGAAAACTGAAATGCCAAGCTAGATTTCTCAAAGATGTTAATCCGTGTTAGTTATCAAGAAAACACACCTTAAAACCACAGAGAAATCCCATTTCACATCCCCTAGAAGAGCACAAATGTAAAAGCTGCATCATACCAAGACAGTGAGGTTTAGAAAAAATGATATTCATATATTGCTGTTATTATAGTCTGCTTTACCATCTTTTGAAAATCATTTTGGCATTATCTGTCAGACTTGATTCTGCATATTCCTTTTGAGCCAGAAAGCACACACATTAGACTGAGTGCCAGACGTTTGGAAACTATTTAGGAAGAACTTAACATGTTCTGAATATTTCATTCTAAGTTTAAAGGGTCTTTTAAATTTACTTTTTAATTCCTTCCAGCCCTCCATTAAAACCAAATCAATTTACTATATACTCTTTATAATGGCTTTATTTTTGTTTAAGTATTTTTTTTAAAAGAGGGACATACAGTGAGAGAGGGAGAGAAAGAGATAATCAATTTTACTTACTTTTTTATGTGGCTTTCATTGTTCGAACACTTAGTTGTGTATGAGGTGCTGGGTTTTGAACCTGCATCCTTGTGCATGTGAAGCAAACACTGTGACTGCTGGGCTGCCCCTCCAGCCCCTTATTTAAGTAATTTAAATGCATGTGAAGCTAGTTACCTTGGAAGTGTATGAATATTATTGCAGTGTTACTCCAAATGTAACTACTTCTTAAATGACCATTAGAAAAAGGATATTTGCAAATTTGGAAAGTGAATTACAGCTTTACATTTTAAGGAGGAAAAAATATCTGCAGGGAACAAAAGTTTTGCTCATTTATATTGTCACCTGTTAGGAACAAGCAAACATGTCCCTAGTGTGTAGTCACACTTAATAAATCAATTTTCCACATTCAGAAAGGTTTTACTTCACTGCAAGTAGAAATAAAGGAAAAGTATAATACATAATTGAATAAAATAATTCCTATAGTAGACATATAAGGCAACTGTGACAGGATTGCAGACACAGAAAATAATTCCAACTGAGTTGAATGGTATAGTCTCTTTTGAGGTGATGAAATATGAGCTGTTCATTGATGGCTGTGGTGACACTTTCAGAGCTGGAGACTCTGCAGAATGTTAAGCCTAAGGAAGAGTGATGCAGTACTTGATGCGTTTAGTTAACTTTGTGGTCATAGGATTGTAAAAATATTGAATTGAAATTTGCAATATTAAGTGAGAATTAAGCCTTGTATACAACCAGGTTAGGGGATACTTTGAACTGCACGAATGGAAAAAGTCAAATTAGAAGCACATACAAGCTACATGTCTGCAAAACTAATTTTTTTCTACATATTGGTTAGTTTATCAAAGACATATCAAAATAAGCATTATTTTGTTTTGCTAGATTTTAATTTTAACTTATATTATGTATTTGAATACTGTTTTTCTTTACCTGGGTAGGATTAAGTTAAATTCAAATTCCCAACATTTCATAAGACAAATTGTCTTTATTTCAAGGTGAAATATGTATTATAGAAAAGCATTAAGGACATGCTGTTGGAACACAATTAATGAGTGCATGCAATATGAGATTAAATTGTCTTCTTTATTAATTTTTGAAGATTATTTGGTATAATGGAATTTCCCAGGATCATTTATCAGCTTGTTAGAATTTCTAAGGAAAAATCCTCAGCACATTCACAAATTATTTTTTCATAATAATCATGTTAAAATAGTCAATGACTAAAACTATGCCTTAGTCTGCTTATATTTATTAATTTGCAAACATTCAATTGGTGCTAAATTGACACTAGAAAGAATCTATTGTGATAATAGACGATAAGCTACAGTCAACTTTTCATGCTGCTGTGGCTCCATGAGCATTTTTTTTTCATTTTAATATCTACATATGGTTGGTAGAATGTTCACCAGAAAGACAATGTTGGTTACAGAGCCTAATGTGTAAACATTTGGAATAAAACTTAAAAGAAATGGCTGTTCTACTCATCACCTTGCTTTTACAACAGTATCTTATTTCAGATTACTTAATTACTCTCTTATATTTTGAGCACATACTTCCTTTATTTTTTGTTTTCATATTAAGTTAATAGAAATTAACTCAATTACAGACATTTGTTGAAATTAAATGTTAGTGAATCCAATGCTCTAAAATACTTGGCAGCATCTAGCACATAATGAGGTCTCAACAAATGTTTCTTCTAATTACTATCATTGTTACTGTTCTGGGTCAATGACTGTTAGCTTCAAACTTTTTTAAGTGTGTTAAACATTGGGTAAAATTTATCTAAGTGAGTAAAAATGACAACACTATAATTTTAGATGTAAGATTATTCAAAAAGAGTAGCAAGTTAAATCTTTTATGTTTTAGGTTTGTATTTAGTAACAGAATATTTTGTATCAGTATATTTAAGAGTTGCTTGTACTTTTAGTAGAAAGTATAGCAAACAACTAACTCTTGGTTATTTAAGTTAGTGTTCTATTACTCCTCGAAGAACCTAAGTTCCATACTGAATGTCATATTCACACAAGACATTTCTTCCTCAAGTTTGAAAAAATACTTTGAAAATGTAAGATTTATAGTACAATTAAAATCTGACCATTTTCCCTTGTTGTTCCTTCTGGTAGACAAAAATGTGTGTATACACACGCATGTATAAATGAGCTAAAGTATTTTGATATCATATTCACAGAGTCATACCTATCACATTTTATTTTTAAGATTGAGCAGTAATTAAAGGTTCCATATGTAGTCACTGTGTCATTAGAAGGCTGTCTCTGAAAATCCTCACATTTTAGTACCAGCGTTCATTCTTACCTAAACCACGGTTGGCTACACTGCTGCTACTTGGCCTAGTTTTTTTGCTCTCTCTGTCCCTTCTCTGCTGAGCATCTGTGACCCCATTCTCTTTTTCTCTGTACCAGTAACTGCAGCTGCTAGAGTGTCACTACTGTCTGTTATTTGTTCTGCCCCCTTTTCAGTGTTAACAATGGAAGGAGGAAAAGCAGCTGGCATTGTCTCTCTCATTAATACAGAAACTATTGTATGGGAGTGAATGTGGGAATAAAGGAGACAGACGGCAGGTAGAACCAGAACAGAGCAATATTTTCTTTTTGTTATTGTTTTCCAGCATTTTTTTTCTCCACTGTCACACTTTAAAGTAGTAACTCAGCTCCTAGTAGTAATGTTAATGTTTCAAAGGAAAAGTGCAAGAAGCTCCAAATGCATAATCTACTTGTGGTAGTGGAGCACCTTTCTTCTTTGCCCAGTCTTAGGTGTCATACCTGCTATGGTTTGAATGTTTCCTCAAAAACTCTTGATGAAATTTAATTACTAATGTGTATGGCTTCAGCTTGACTCTGCTGCAGTCATCTTGAATTGAAAATGCCGTGATTAACTTTTAGTAATCCTGCTTCAGTTTTCCTGCATAGTTTCTTAGCATATTTTAATAGACACCCATTATAATAGTGTATGGAGATTTATCACAGGACACTGGAGCCAGAAACATGCCTATTTGATATTATCTTGAGATAAACAAGAACATTCTGACTTACATATAAGTCATGTCCTAAGCAATATGTACACCCCTACTTCTGCCCTTAATAGCATAGATCTACTTGGTCTTGCTGCCACTCAGGATCATGCTGCTTTCAGTAAGTTCCCCAATAAATTGGGTTTTCTACAGTCTTGGACCTGTCTGCCTCTTTCTTTGGTCTAACAACACTTTGAACCAGTTCTTCTACATTGGGACCAAGTTTTTCCAAAACACAGAATAATGGTACTGGAAACCAGGGCCTTCTTTCCCCCAACAATTTTTCTTGGTGCGTTATAGTTGTACATATTGTTGAGGTTTGTTGTTACACATTCATATATGCATACAATATAACAATGTAATCTGGCCAACACCACTCCCCAGAATTTACCTCCTCATTTTCTCCCTCCCACTGTTGTTCCCTTTCTTCTACTGATCTCGCTTTCATTTTCAGGAGATCCGCCCCCACCTTTGTTTTCCTTTTTCCTCTCTAGCCTTCTGCATATGAGAAAAAAAATATGACCCTTAGCCTTCTGATTTTGACTTATTTTGCTTAACATGATGGTCTCCAGTTCCTTCCATTTTCCTGAAAATGTCATGATTTCATTTTTCTCTATGGCTGAATAAAACTCCATTATGTTCTTTTTTCATTAAGCTGTTGATGGACACCTAGACTAGTACCATAGTTTGGCTATTGTGAATTGTGCTGCTATAAACATGGGTATGCAGGTATCACTGTGGTAAGATAATAATAATACTGAAAAATGGTATAGCTTAATCATGTGGTAGGGAACCAGGAATTTAAACGTTGGCAATGAATTAAGATGCTAGTCAAGGAAGTGGGTTAGAAGTTTGTTATAAGTGAATTAGGCTTACTTGGTTTTCTCCTGCTCCTTGATATCTGATGCCTTTTACCCTGTTATGATTCAGCAAGAAGTACCACACTAGATTCTGGTACCTTGCTGTTGGATGGACTTCACAGCTGCTAGAATGTAACAAATCTGTATCAATTATCTAATGTGCTGTTTTCTGTTATATCAGCAAAAATCAGAATAATATAATGTCATTCCTCCATGTTCTAAAATCCCTCCTAACCTTATGAGAAAGAATTGAGGATTTTAAACTTGTTCACAGGCACTTATAACCATTAATGACAATACTGCAACATGGAAGGCTTTAGGCTCCTGAAAGATTAGAGTTTTATAATAGCATAGCATTATGACTAATGTAAGGAGCATTGTTAATTATGTCAGGAAAAACAAAACAACCTGTGGGTGACTTGAGACATTTTTCTAGTTTCATATATATTCCTTTTTCTTTAAAATGTTATTGAATTTATTCTTGATTTATAATATTATAAACACCATCAGTTTCATGTAATATATAAGACGTATTTAAAGTTCTGTGGGGTGCTGGAGCCGTGGCTCAGCGGTTTCGGCGCTTGCCTGGCAAGCACGAGAACCCGGGTTCAAACCCCAGCACCACATATACAACTAAGTGTTGGAGCAACTAAGGCCATGTAAAAAACGAAATAAAGTTGTTTCTCTCTTTCTCTTTCTCTCTCACTGTCCCTCTCTCTTTAAAAAAAAAAGTTCTTTGGGGTAGAAGACTTCAGTTCTAGACTTAGTTATCCTTTTGATCCAACTACATATGGCCTTCTTAGTATAGAATAAGCCTTTAACAGGCTGAAATGTCAGGTTTTATGTTTTATTCATCATAACGGAGTGCCAATTTTGGTGCTTATTGTATATAAAAGTAAATCAAAAGCATTTGGAATTTATATTAATCAACACAAAGGATCACTTAAACATTCAACATCTCCAGCAATCAGAGAATTGCAAATCAAAACTGCACTAAGATTCCACCTCACTCCAGTCAGAGTGGCAAAGATGAAGAAAACAAACCACATGATGCCAGAGAGGTTATGGGGACAAAGAAACACTTGAACCCTGTTGGTGGGACTGCAGACTGGTACAGTCACTCTGGAAAGCAGTATGGGGACTCCTCAAAAACCTAGGGATGGAACTCTGGTATTCCACTCTTTGGTGTTTTTCCAGAAGATATAAAATCATCATATTACAGTGACACAGCTACGTCAATGTTTATAGCAGCACAATTCACAATAGCTAAACTACAGAAACAACCCGGATGAACTTCACTGGATGAATGGATTCAAAAACTGATACACACAGACACATTCACACACACACGCACAGACACACACATATGATGGAGTTATGCTCAGCTTTTAAAAAGAATGAAATCATGGCTTTTGCAGGTAAATGGATGAAAATGGAGAAAATCATGCTGAATAAAATAAGCGAAACTCAGATTCAAAGATTGAAAGTTTTCTCTCATATGTGGTATCTAGAATAAACTAAGGATATGTGAAAGATAATCAATTTTATATAATAGTCTCACCAAAGTCCAAATAACACATGAGCTGGGGGAAGACTATTTATGAAAGGAAGGAGTAGTGCAGAGGGAGGAGGGGCCTGGGAGGATAGGGAAGGTTAAGAGAGGTTATAAATACTCTATGGTATATTTTATTTCCCTGAGAAGCTAGATAATAGTCATTTAGGCATTTAAAACTGGAAAATTTTTAAAAATTATTATATATGTGTCTACACGTTAATATCTATAATTGGGGAGAATGCAGTGGAGGTACAAAACCAGGGAGTGGTAGGGGGAATCCTGGGTAAGGATTGGGTTTGAGTTACATTGCCATTATGTGCAAATGTATGAATGTGTAACAACAAACCCCTTCACTATGTAAAACTATGTTGTACCAATAAAAAGAATCAGTTATTTAAGAGAACACAAATTAGAATGTGATGCAGAAGAGTCTACTGCTCTATTAAGATCTGTAATAATTAAGAAATGATATTTAAGGGGCTTTTAAATATCTCTTCATCAACACTATACTTACAAAATTTACATTATTTCTCAGCATCAGAATGTAAGATATAAAGAACATATTCTGACTGTAAGTTGCTTCTTAGTTCAATCCAGCATGAAACGCTTCTCTCTGAAGATATATCCCTGTATATTTAGAAAAATATGTTTTGTTTTAAAGTAAATATGTATGCATATATGTTGTATGTATATACATAAATGTTAATATATATATGCATGTGTAGTGTGTGTGCTAAACAACAGTCTAAATACTTTGACATTTCAGCTCATTCAAAGAGCATGAAATCCTCATGCTAAATCATTTGTCTATTATGGTTCATGCAACACATTTTCTTCAGAAATTTTTCTAGGATGAATTTCATCCTTGTTACCTTATAATCACCTTGTTCTATGAAACGTATTCCATTTTCTACATGAGCACCTTATTGAACAATGTGATACTATGTATATATATATATATATATATATATATATATATATGTATATATGCACGTGCATTTACGTTGCATTTTGGAGCATGGTGTCAGGTGGGTTCTTTATCTCATGAATTCAAAGAATGAGTTCCATGTACAATGAAGGGTAGAAGAACAAGATTTATTTGAATTTATTTGAAGCAAGGAAAAGGAGAGGACTCAAGGAAGGGTATCTCTGGCTAATCTTTGTCTAGGAGTTTTTAAAGACATTTCAGATGGCCTAGGGCAGTTAGTTGGTGTGGCCATGTAAATGAGGAATGCTAGCATGAACCAGTCAAGAAATGAGTTTAACAGGCCGATTAGAAGTACATAAATTTAATCCCTTATTTATATAATTAAGAGGATATGCCTAACCTTGTGATTTGCCCTCTCTGTTGGTGAGAGGAAGTATTTGGGGTGTTTGGTGTGGGGTAGATTTTGTGATTGGCAAATTGATAGAGGAAGAGACCTTGTGATTGAAGCTATATAGGTAGCAAGTGGTCATACTCAAGGTTAGGAATCTCCTTTCAGGATACCGTGGTCTCCTTACCTCCTTACCACCTTTGAGGCCCTTATTCCTAGCTACCTACAGGTGGTTTAACTTCGTGTCATTCATATATATATATACAGATAGATTTTACATGCATAAATTATAAATTTTGTGGTTGTTATCAATCATATATATGCATATATAATATATATATAATCTATGCACATATATGCATATATATGCATATATATATATATATATATATATATTATCTTGTGGCTACTCTAAAATTCACAAGCTAGGCTTTATTGATTATCCTATTCTTGGGTCTGATAACACTTATGATGCCCTGTTACTCTAACCTGATCTATATCTTTAAAGAAAAGCCAATTTAGCTGAATTATAAGATATATTATATTTAGAGAGATCTACATATATTCCTGTCTCTCTCTCTCTTTCTATATATATATATATATATATATATATATATATATGCACACATACATACAAGAATGTCAAATATCAGGATAGTTAATGTATTTGAGCTTTTAAATTACAATTTATAATTTCACATATAAAATATCTAACAATTCTTATTTATAATGAGGAAAAATGTTTTAAAGTAATCCTTCAAAGACAAGATATTCTTTTAGTTTACACTATATTTAACATAATTGGTTATATGTTAAAATTACATATATAATATAAATATATTAAGGATACATTTAAGTGCCTTTTAAATAGGAGGTTGAGATATGTGATGAATAATAAAAGTGATTAGAAATAATGTCCTTTTATTAAAACTTATATGGTATATTACACCAGAATTAAAGAAAGGTTTCAAGGTTTACCCCTCTAAATTTTTTCCTAATTAGCCATATGCTAATTAATATCCAATATTTCTAATCATTTTGTTCTCCCAAAGCATATTCAGGAAAATTCTTATATAGCCTTAATGGTCAAGATATATTTTCATATAATATTTTTTTGCATGCATTTCTATTAATTTAATTTTATGTGTTTGATCATGTTGAGTTTATATAGGGTACATATATCTACATAACTAATCTCTTCTGAGCAACTGGTTGTATGCCAAGTACTGAAGATATTTTTTAATCATTTTCTTTAATTCTCCAATATCCTAGTGATATCTTTTCTAGTTGAGAAAGTCAAAATGAAAGAGGAAGTAATTTTGCCCTCTATTTTCAATTAAAGGTATACAAACATAGAAGAAGGCATCATTTTCTTCCCTTTTTATCTGTAGTTAATTACCCATAATGATTTATTAATGCCTCTGTTTATTGTTCATCATATAAAACACTTAAGCTATCATTTGTATGAAGTATTATAAAAGATAAACCATTTTCCTGGCAATAGTGGACTTAGACCATCCATAGAAAGAGAAGCTGAGGTTTTAGCAATCTGGCTGACAGGATGTTAGAAAAGTTTTCTTGAAGTTACGTTTTCTTTGAGGTAGTTTCTTACTCTGAGATGGTGTGGAGTCAATCCTCTCACCCTTCCCTGGTCTCTTCCAACAATTGAATCAGGCAAGGTCTCTGTCATACAGAAAGCAGGATGGAAGTGGAGACAAATGATTTCAGAGGCCAAGTTATAAATGCCTCTGCCTTGAGTTTTGGATCACTCATTTTAGGGAAGCACACTGTGAGGACCCTAAAGAAACCTTTGGGAGAGGCCAATAGTAAAGGACCAAGTCCTCCTGCTAGCAACCATCACCACGTTGCCAGCCATATAAATGAACCACCTTAAGAATGGATTTCCACACCAGGTCAAACCTTCAGATGAGTGCAGCGTTGTGAAATACTGCTACCTGAAGCCAGAATCCTCTTAGCCAAGTCACTCCCACAAAGGCTATTGTTCTAAGCCACCAAGCTTGAAGTATGAGGTAATTTGCTGGACATCATGATATAAACACTGTATATATAGGGGTGTTCATTTTCTTGCCACTGGAGGAAAAAAGGTATGTCATTTTTATTTGTTCTGTGTGGTGGCCTTAATCTTCTGACATAACCCCAAATCTTATCTTATCATGGATAGTAGTTGGACTCATTTGATTATCAGAAAAAGGCTTATTTTATTTGGTTAAACCATTGGTGATTTTTAAACTTCTGTGAACTTTAAAATGACAATGTGAAACAAAAAGGTGTGCATCCGCATTCAGAACTCAGAAATCCACACTATAAAGCAGTCCAACACCCGGCTCCCTTGTTCTCTTTCATGTCTTCCTCAGCCTTATTGTGCATTATCTCAAGTTATCAAGGCCCTGATTGTGTATCACAGCACCTTTATGCTATGCATTCTTATAATTCCTACTTTTCTGATCTACATTTTCCAGCATAATTTCTTGATTCCAACTAACCCCCCCAATAATAAAAGATTCTGATTATCCCATCTCATCATTTCATAGGAATTAAGACCACACTTTCCTGGCCGGTTTCTCATCCTATCCCCTGATATATGCTGGGCATTTTGGCCTAATCAGCTATTGTTAGACACTAGGTTTGGAGTCTATATAGTCACAGGGGGAATTGTCTTCAATCAGTGCTAAAAGAGTGACAGGTTCATTTAAAAGTAGCTTTGAATTAGGCATATGGAAGGCAATGCTCTTGACATATCTAATGTAGCTTCTAGTTTAAAAATACCGTGGCTAAATGTCTCATTTCTTTCTCCATATGTAATTCAAAAAATGTTCTACTACTATAACACTAACCATACATTTTTTCATATACATTAAATTTTTATCTACATTTTCTTTTAACGTTGCCCTTTATCATTTGCCTGGTGGAGTTAAGTTGTTTTCTTAAATCCAAAAAGGGAAGCAGTCAATAAGACATCTAGCTTAAATGTTATGCTTACATAAGTGCACTTCATCAAAAAATATCTTGCAGTGGTAAAAAGCTTAAGCTTTCAGACAAGGAGGACAAGTAAGAACAGTGCTTAGTTGAAAAGTCAGGCACCTTACAAAAGAGTAGCCAAGGAAAATATCTGTTCAGTACTGCAGCATGCTGTTATGTAGTTAACTGTCTTATTGCTGATTCATTTATAATATCATTCAGCTCTCCGATGTATCTCCCCAGAGATAGCATATGTAATGTGCGATCTATCACTTTTAATATGATCATAAGCTCCTAATATATAAAACAAGGAATTTTATTAAAAGGCAGTAATAATAAAAGATTCAGTAACTACTATCAGGCATCTGTTCAACTGAACTTCATTTTCATTAGAAAGTGTATTTTATCTTCAGTGAGAATTTTACATTTCAGTTCTGTACTAAATGAGTATTGAATTATGAAGTCTATGACTTTGTCCAATTATGAATAAAGGAGATCAAAACAGATAATTTTATTGTGTGTTAAAGAAGATGTTAGGTGTTTCATGGGATTCTATATGTGAAGAGAAAGTAATCTCAAACTGTAACCATAAATAAAATATTAAGACTAGGGCAAATAAAAAGAAAAAAACAAGCACCTAGGTGGAAAATTCCGGTAAGAAATTCTAAAATTCTAAAGTACTTGACGTTTGGTATTTGAGTTTATATGGTACAAGGCATATCATTGAATTCCATATGGCTATACTATGGATTTTGACAATCTATACATATGTGTTTTTAAGCAAAAGAGTAGCATAATCAAGCCTGCATTTATTACAAATAGTTGTTTATATTGTGTGAGGCATATGGTAATATGATGAAAACAAGTCATATTAAAAATACAAAATAATAGGAATACCCTCATAGAAATAATGAGTTAAGACCTCAGTGGAACATTTTCTTTAAATATTATAGTCATATTCAATATTACTAATAATCAATTTAATTTACGTATTATAATATATAGTCCTATTTACTAAGCTTGTACAAACTTGCATGCACACACACGCTGACACAATAATAGCCCATTCTGAGCGTGGTAAGATGAATAATCTCGCAGATTTATGGTGGTGCTGCTGGCAAATTTTTGGAATTCAATTTAGTAGCATATGTTTGAAACTTAAAATATTCTTCTACCTGTTGGAGATATGTATGCTAATAGATATAACTAAACAGTGGACATCATAGTAAGTACACATACATATATACATACATACATACAACACATACATGTGTAAGATTTATAGAAGTCAACAGTATTTATTGTGCTTTATTAATTATAGTAACCTCTGATCTAGGTGCTAGATTTGAATTGATAAAAAAGAAAGAAAACATTTTGAAAAGGCAGAAATCCCTATGGGAGAACCGTTATTAAAATTGTGTATTTGAAGACTAGTTTAGATATCTTAACATGAATGAATAAGCAAAGCAAAATTATGTTCATATATTCTATCAAAAATAGCCTCGTTTATATATAATTTATTTGAAAATCAGAAAACAATGAAGACATGTAAAAAATGTTCATAATTATAATACAGTAATTGAATTCAGTTTTTTTAATTTAATGAACATTGTAATTTTGTACTATAAAATGGAACATGTTATAAACAGACAATGATAATATATACAGGTTTTTTTGTGTGGTGTTAGGGACTAATCCCAGGGATTTGTGCATAGTAGAAAGCACTCTACCACTGATCTATGGCCACCATTGCAAACATATGCAATTTTTAAATTATGTAATGTCTGAATAATTTTTCTCTATATAATTATTTTTCTTGAAGAATAATTTAGCTTTCTATCTAGCATATTTTTAGAAAATGCTGTACTTGATTGGCTGTACTTTCTATATTTTAGAAAACCATCAAAATACATTATAATTTATATTATATTTTAAGCCTTAGTAAATAAAATCTTATAATGCACTGTCTCATTCTTAGAAAAGACTGTAAAACTTAGAAGATTTATGTTTTGCTACCTATTTGACCTACCTTACTAACTTTGTATGTCTTTAAATTTTTGTGATTTTATCTTTAAAATTTGGTTATTTCATCATCTAATTTACACTTCAGAGATATGTTTCTTGTTTTAATGAATTGCAGAATTCATAAAAAATTGATTTCAATTACTCAAATCTCCTATTTTGACTTTCCATTTATCATTTTTCAATTTATTATTCTTTGTTATTGACTTAATTATGCTTCTATTCTCAGCTTGTTCATTTACTAAGAGTGTCTATATTGCACTTATTAGCATTCAGGTTACTTTATAATATTATATGTTTGTTTATTAAAGTTATATTGATGGTTTCACTTGACTTACTACTATGATAGCTTAAATTGATTTTTAATTGTGTTTGTACCAAACTACTTTTCATTCAAGAAAATTTCTTCTCTATGATCAATTTTTTAATATCCTAGTGAATTTTATCTGAATTTTATTCAAAAATTTTACCATTGTAACAATGTCTTTTAGTTCCTTTTGCTTTTCTACTATTCTCAGGTATTGGTGTCAGTTTTGTGGACTTTGAAAAATTAATAACAACATTTTCATCTTTATTGCTACTATAACAACATTAAGTGTAATTTGAGTTATATGATTTGAAAAATCAAAAAACATTCAGGATAAAAACTTGAGACCTTCAGAGAATTTCATAAGAAAATTATTTTTAAAAAATATTTTCACCCTTACTATGGTTAATTTTATTCAGTTTTCTTCTATATGGTGAGTTTTGGAACCTCATTTCCTTGAAGTTTTTATGATATCCTAATTAACAAACATATAAGTAAAAAATTCTAAGTTTTTTTTAATAAAGAGAGAGAGTGACAGTAAGAGAGCAATAGAGATAATCAATTTTATTTAGTTTTTCATGTGGTTTTGTTGCTCTAACACTTAGTTGTATACGTGGCACTGGGGTTCGAACTTGCATACTCAGGCATGACAGGCAAGTGCCGTAACTGCTGAGCCACCACTCCAGCCCCATCCTTCAGGTTTTAACACATATTTTAAGACAATGCTTTATATAATGCAATTTTAACTTCAATCTGTAGTGCTTTGAACTGTATGTTGTCTGATATTAGTATCAGAAGCTCTCTGTACTTATTAATATCAGAAGCTCTCTGTATTTATTCATAAATTTTTGTCTATCCTGAAATTATGTCTAGTTCTAATGTCCTTAGTCATTTAAAAAGTATCTCTATAGTCCTAATATGTTTAGTCTTTTAAAATCACTGTGCTTTGACATACCATTAGGATATTGTGCATGCCTTTCATTATATCTGGGAATCTAATCTCTAAAATATTTACTGACTTCATTCTCACTCATCTTTTAATCTTTACCTAAAAGCTTATCATTAAGGAATTTCTCTCAATTCATGAACTATGTCTAATCTACCCAGTAAAATCATTCATTCATATTACTGCATTTCTTTCTTTTATAACACATTAAATTGGTAATTTTCAATTTCCTGTCATTATTTGAGTACCTTTTATCTCCCTGGCTAGCATGTAAGCTCCGATAGCGCAGATATGAAAGTGCATTCTAACCAATGGATTGTAGCAATGATTATAATGACTGGCACAGGCTGGATAATCAAAACACTCTAATTGAAAGGATGGAAATATGAAGAAACACAGCCAGTTACCTTTTTTTATAAGAAAGATAAATCACAGTGACTAATCATGGCTCAAATTTTCCTGATTATATGGAAAAACATTTAATTTATTTTTCTTTGTGTATGATTACTTGATTTTATCATGCTCAAATTCTCCAGCCACATCTTCAACCAGTTTTACCCTACAAATATACCAGATTACTTGAACTTCTCTGAATATGTTATGATGGTTCTCATGGTATGCTTTAAACACTTTTTTATGTGTATGTATGCATGTGTGCAGACTACCCTCTGCATATCTCTATGCCCTACAACCTCCTATAAGCATGAATGTTTGCTGGCTTGAGCATCCCCACCATGAGGAAGCCCTCCTGGCATTATCCATCACCTCAGGGATGACCATTCTGTTCATACTTGTTAGAATTTGTGTTTGTTTCTTCCAACTCACTCATGCAACTGTTTTCATGGTTCTCTCCCTTCCCAGGTCTATAGCATCTCCTTCAGAATAAGATCTGTTCTTTCATTTCATTATTTTATTTATTTGGCTAATAAAGTTGACATTTGTTCAAAGTATAAAACATGATTGATTACACTGTGTAATGATTCCCATGAACAAATGAAATTCATATACCTATTGCTACGCAGTTGGTATATGAAATCACTAAAACTCGTTCATCTTATAGTTGAAAGTTTGAAGACTTATCACTTTTGTAAGCACATGATAGACAAGAAAAACAGTTTCACAAAGGGACATGCACATTATTTATGCATATCTGAATGAAAACCATGAAGGAATTACAAACACTGAAAAATCACAAAAAATTCACCTTTAAAATTTATTTTTATTTTACTTTATTTTTTAAAGAGAGAGAGGTAAGCTGAGAGACAGAGAAAGAGAGAGAATCAATTTTATTTAGTTTTTCATGTGGCTGTCATTGCTCTGACACTCCATTGTGTAAGTAGTGCAAGGGTTCCAATACACATCCTTGCGCATGCCAGGCAAGTGCTGTAACTCCTGAGCAACTGCTCCAACCTAATGATTGATTGATTGATTTTTTTTTTAAAGAGAAAGGGACAGTGAGAGAGAGAGAGAGAGAGAGAGAGAAAGAATCAATTTTATTTAGTTTTTTCATTGGCTTTTGTTGATTCCACACTTTGTTGTATACGTGGTGCTGGGGTTCAAAGGGCAGACTTGCACATGCAAAGCAAGCACTATAATTTAGGAGTCACTGCTCCAGTCCCCTAATGATTTATTTTTAAAACAAATACAGCAGGTGCTGAAAACTGCATCATATAAACCTAAGGCTCAACTAAGGAATACTAGAATTAGATACCTTCTTGGCTCATCTGAATATAAGAATGGGTTCAATTAAAAATGAAGTATTACAGTGAAAATATTCAGGGAATAATTAGATGTGGATAAATATTTCCATTAGTTACCCTTCCTTTTCACTTATATTGTTTTGCTTTGAAAATACAGATTTTGTGTTATTTTGAATTATAAAAGAAATGGACATTTCCTTGAGACTATTTTCAATTCCTTTTTTCTTTTTTTCTGTCTTAATAGTCTCCCTACTAATGTAGTCTCTATATAGTAGTTAATAAACATATTGTCCAGAAATAATTCAGTGTGAATTGAAATAAGCAAGATATATTTAGACATATTTTCATTCTGTCTGATGCAAATTGGTGAGTACATACATCTTTGAAATAGGCAAATTCTGTGTTAAAATCCTGAATTTAAGACTTTTTTCTCAAGAATGTTTCATGTTATGCAGAATATTACATATTGTGATTACTGTGAATTTTAAAAATTACATATGCTTCTTTTAGTAACTTTGTTACCCAAATGGTTTTAATGACAAACTAATGTTCTAAAAATGTATTTCAATAAAATTTATTTAAACATTCTGTTCTTTTTAATGATGAATGAAATATTCTTTGTGTATTTACATAATCTTTATTCTAAAGAATAATAGGTTATATTAAGAAATACACAGAGTTGCATTAATAGTGGACCAGCAGCATTTTTTGTTTGGTTTAGTTTGTTGAACTTACTGTCACTATTGTTACCTGTATGTTTTATTCTAGAGCTTTGTACCTCTTTAAAAGTTATTTATAATATTATGCAAGTAAAAATCTCTGTACTCATTTTTATTTTTTTCTTTTTAACATGCTGCAGTAGCTAACATATTATGGAGAGAAGAAGGTACTAAATTTCACTATTTTTTATATTGCTATAACTAATTTGCTTGATTTTATTAGATTCATTGACTATCATTTCAATAATTAGCATATTTTATTGTGATTTGTTTATTTTATTTATTTACATTTCAATATCTTATGTACAACCACTACCATTGGAAATACTTTTCACTCTGTATTTCCTTAAATGTTATTGATATATAGAAAGTTTCATTAAAATATGTTGAAATGCTTTTAAGAGTATAAATTTCAGTCAAAAATACAATTAATTTCAATTAGCATAACTTTCATAATAAACCTTGATTAATTGAAAGTAAGAATAATTATAAAGTCCATTGCATTAGAAAGGAAATATGCTAACTTATATAAGAAAAAGGTTTGCAGTCTGGAAGAATCTCCACTCAAGTGTAGGCTTCAGTACAGTAAAACACAGGGCAAGTGGCCACGCTTTGTATGTGACAATCTTCTTATCTCAAAAGTAAGAATGTTTTTTATTGGTTACTTATATATGGACAGCATTTAATATAGAAGTATGCAAATAGTTCATCAATTGTGTTTCAATTCAATTATTAAGAGAACAATAGCTGTGAGCCATAATTTCACTCTTGGTAAACAATAGCCAAAATTGCCTTCACAGTGCACCTACACAAACTTCCTTTTCCCCAGTTATAGCTTCCAAAAGGAACCAGAGTTTCTGCTGTCTGAAAGTCAGCCTCAATCATACTGGAATCATTCTGTAATCAAGCCATCCACTTCAGTTCTCAATGATGGGGCACTCCATCTAATTTTCCCCTTTAGTATTAATTGTTCCTTAAATCTTTTGTATAAACTCCTTTAAAATGTGGAATAATAAAGAGACTCTAGTGTAACTATATGCTGTTCTTCTATTTCACTTGAGTATTTCACATTTTAATGTACATAGTTTATTTCTTTTTGAAACCAGTATTGACATTTTGGTTAGATATACTAACTTCCCTCTTGAGATAAAATAAAAATTTTCTTTATAATGTCCTCTTGAGATCAAATATTTGATACATAAATATTTCTCTAGGCATTTTAAAATTTGATTGCATTTTATCATTGTAATAGAAGACATATTATCTGAGGAGTCAAAGGTCAAGTGTCTCAGATCTGGCTCTGATGGCTCATTGTTGGAAGAAATTGGATGAATTATTTTGCCTGACCAAGTCAGATCCTTCTACCACAATGCTAGAAATATTGTTGTATTCTCCTTGTAAATTTGTGATAGACAATTCAACATAAGTTATGCAAAATAAATGTTGTCATTATAATTTGAATTTATTTCATAAATGCTGTGAGCATTGTTAATTTATAATAATATTCAACACATAATGATTTACACATAATAATGATGTAGTATTAATTAATTAATATTAAAAAGTATTCATTAATTAATATTAAATATAATATTCTTCAATCCACTCTCAAAAGTATATGAGATCTTCAAATTGATTAAAACCACAAGACTTATTATATGAAGCCATTATTTAAATTTTTATTATGTTAGTTTTTGGAAATGTATATTTTCAGTAGTCTCCATCCATTGATGATATTCTCAGTCTTTGTAATTTTCCTTGACACAATATGTGCTTGAGAAAAAAATATCAATCTTACTTTTCAGATAATGTTAAGAAACATAAGAAATGACTAGGAAACTTTAATTTTTAAAAATGTTATGTGTGATTTTCATCATAATACATTATTGTTTCTTTAAGAAGATTTTAAAAAATAGATTCCAGAAGAGTATACATATTTTTTGTTGATTCATAAACATGTGTAAATTATTTTTATTATGTCACAATTATGGGAAAGGCATTACAGCTAAAAATGACTGCATATAGCAATAGTAGGAATTGTGACCAGAGATAACAGATGAGCTTGAAGAATCGTTGAATCCCAACACTATATATTAAAAAAGCAAATTTCTATCAACATTTTTGAAAATTATAATGATAGCAAATATTTTGATTATGTATAATGTATCACATTCTAGTTATTTATTATTCAGTATTTCTGATACCCAAATTTATTGTCATTCTAGTAGTGTTTGATTTTTGCAGGTTTACCATGTCCATGAGAATTTTATCCCAGAGAAAATCAACTGGAGAATTTCAGTTACTTAAAGGTCAATAATAGATAAAAATAATAATAATTTACATAATTTCATTTGACTTATTCATGAGTATTAAAAACTACATAATTTTAGTCTAATCATTATATGATAGTTTAAAAAATAAGCCTTAGAATCTAGCTTATTTAGGGTAATCTAAATAAATTAATTTGGCAGAGTGTCCTTTCTTTCCCTGGGTTCTGCTTTCAGTTCTTTTCTGCTCATCACTATAGCTTATAAGAATGTAGAAAGACAATTTTAAGAGAAGAAATATCTCACTCATTTGTGAACAGATATTTTAAAGAAGCTATTAAATGTAAAATAATCCAAAATTTTGGAACTTCAAATACATATAAGATTTAATACCTTCCCTAAAGAAACTTTAAATCTGCTTGGTTAAAGCCTAAACCATATGCTGGCCGGTGAATTCAACAGATTTTTTTAAATTCACATTATTGATTTTCTTCTACAATATTTTTATCATAATCAAATATAATATTATAATAAATACAATTTAACAAAATATTTCCTAATATTTATTTAAGGAACCACTAGTTTGGGTATATGTTATTAAGTCTAAAAATAATAAGGGCTTTGTAGAGCACAGACATTGGATTAAAGTAATTTAAACTGTTTTATTCATGGAAGGGTTTGTCCTACATACTTTTTTGGTTTCTTTTTATTTTATTTTTCTTTTATTGTCTTTCATACTTAATGACTGGTTTTAAGTAGTATATACCAGCCAATATAACAAGTACTCATAAAACCTGCTTCCTGGATTACTAGTGTCTTAAAGAGCTTGACACAATCTTTTCCAAGAAACTTTGTAGTAAGGGAGAAAGAATAAGCAAGAGGTATGTATGTGTGTGTGTGTGTGTGTATGTGTATGTGTGTTTGTGTGTGTGTGTGTGTGTGTGTGTGTGTGTGTGTGTGTGTTGGAAATCAAACCCTGGGCCTCACTCATAACTAAGTTTTATTTTAGTTAAACATAATGTAATGACCTTATTGAGGTGCACTGGTATAATTTTATTGCATGAGATGTTTTTAACTTCAAAGACAGATTACAAAGAATAGGAACATTCATGCACCTCACATCTATCCCTACTGAGTTATTCAAGGTGAGAAATGCAATGTGGTCCATCTATTCTTGCTTATGCTACTCTTTCACTTTAAAAATAGAATTTCTTCTGTTTTCCAAGGAAGTATACATGTTTAGGGTCACTGGAAAGTCAAAAAGATAACAGTAATCAAGGAGAATTTTGTGTAGCACCAAAACACTTAAAATACCTTTGATTGCCAAATCACTAGGTCACAGAATTGTAGCTTTCTATTTGCATCAATATAAATACTAAAATGGCGACAATTTAAGTCAGAGGAAGAAAAATGTCACCACGAACTCTTCTCTGGTTAACTTATATATGCATCTGATAATCAAAAGTAAATCAAATTTTATCATTGATACAAATTATGTAATCTTTGTGCTCTGTATAATAAATGGTACAATGATACTAACACATTGTACTATTGTGTTTGAATAGCTTCCCATTCCCAAAGGATTAAGACAGAAAATATGCATCACATTACATCCATTTTTGTTGTCTTTTTCTCAGTCCAATTCATGTATTTAAAGGTGTAGTATTGATTGGATAATCCTCTGGGAAATACTTCTTTCTTATGAGATTGCAAGTAATTCTTGCTTACATCCTTTCTCTGTATACAAAGAAAAACAAAGCAAAAAGAAAACTCACAAAGAATAAATTATGGATTGCTTTCTAGAGTCACTATCCTCCATTAGATTAGCAATTGACCTGGAAAAGAAAAAGTATAGGGTCTGTCTTCACTAGTGGATATTTAAAAAACAAAACAACAACAAAAACAATGTCAACATGTATTCTCAATCATCACTGGGACTAGAGTGACACAGATGTCACAAAAGTAAAAAATATCTGTAACATAAAGCAAAACACTAATTAATGAAGAGAGATTTAGTGAAAATCTGCATCATTATCATACTTGAGACTCAGGATCTTTAAAAATTTAAATATTATTGAGAACTAAAGATCTTTTTTCTGTGTGGGTTATTGGTATTGGTAAAATGTTTAATGTGTGCTATAATAGAAGATACTGGATTTCTATATCTGTTTCTGTGTTGAATTGCTATTATACCATGCACAACATCATACTTTATGTAGCCTGTCAAAAAATACTTTCTACCTTCAATTGTTGGAGATTGAAAGAGAAAATGATAATGACCTTTGGTATTATTATGAATATAGATTTGATTTGCAGACCTCCTGAAAGGATCAAATCTGAGAAACCCTCTACAAGAAAAGCAAATTAAATTGTTAGCAGATCTTGGATTCTGAGAAGACAGAAATTAAAATATCACAGAAAATAAGAAGTTAGCATGCAAAACTGAAACTTACCAAGGAAATAATCACATAGACTAACACTTCCATGTTTTTTTTTTTTTAAGTTAGTGCTTATGTTGTGATTTGCCTCTGATCTGTCTGAATGGAATGAAAGGAGTTTATCTTCTTTCACACATTCTCTTATCCTTCCCTCTCCAGAAAGATAGGGTATGGAAAGTGAGTAGTTAGGATGAACAAACACAAATGCATTATTGTATTATTTACATATGAAGCTAATGAATGCCCAAGTGAAAATTTGCATGCATCTTCAATTTTTAACAACTCCCTGAGGAGATTTATATTACTCTCTCCTGAGTATATTTTTAATAAATTTACATAAGTGTAATAGTATAGCAGCAAATTTTAAAAGATGCACAGCTGAATCATATGTTCAGATAATAAATTCTGCTGCTAAAATCTAAATAAAACTTTTGAGGAACAAAATATGCCTTACACAAAAATAAATGACAGAATATTGCCTCTTTGGGTTGAGGAGTGGAAAAATTCAAAGGGAATTCTGAAAGCACAGATAAAACTTTATGTCATAAGCAGTGTGATCAATATACAGGTATTTATTTTATGATTATTATTTTAACCAATGTATGCAGCTTTTTGTTGGCATTACTTTTTCATAAACACTAAGGAGTTATTATATTCCCACTGAAAACAATCAAATAAAAAACAAACTAAGCCTTGTATAATGTACCTGTATTTCATCTTCGACTTGTAATCTGATATTTTATATTTTATGAAAATGATATGTAATCCATACATTTAAAAGCAAGAAAATAAATTCTCAGATATGAAAGAATGATTTCGATGGCTTAAGTGGTTTTTAAACGAAAATATGGCTCAGAAATTTCATTAGTGCAATGAATCATAGTAGAATCCTACTGATCCGGTTGTACACAAACATGATAAAAATAAACAGTATAATAAAAGTATCCAGAGGGTTAGAGGGAATTATTTCAAGAAGCTTTGCAATCAATCTGGACTCCAAAGTTGTTAATTTCAAACATACTCAAATTCATGATAGTAGAGAAGAATTTCATAGGAGCTAAGGGAGCAAAGTTATGTTCATTTAAAAATTGAAAGAGCGTTGTAATAAACATCAACCATAGTAGGTAACTGGCACAATTGAAAATCAGACACCATGTAATGACTTGGTTATCTTCACAAGTTTCAACCATAATATTCAGGAGCCAATAATGTTAAATTGATAGTTATCGATATATGGGATATATCAATCTTACATTAATATGTAAATTTAGGCTTTGCTGGTACAAATCAAAATTTTCACGTGAGCACTGATGAGGTTTTTTTTAAAGGATTACACTTTAGGCATCGAATTTATATTTCTTTATTCATCACTATATTATAAATAACAGCTGACAAGTACTAAAATTTATTTTATAAATATGTAACTTGAATTTAGTTCTTGCCACTTCTGCTACTGATGCCGGTGATGTGGATGTCGGGTTCGTGTCCTCTCGGAGTCGAAGAATGAAACCGAGGGACACCAAGGCAAGCATAGTAGAAGAATTTTATTACAGAAAGTAAAGCACAGGGAAAAGAGCAGACTTCCCCCAGAGTGGGGAAGGGGACAGAGCCTAGGAGGCAGTGAGCTTCGCTCTTTTTATATGATGTCCTCTCCTGAATTGGTCACTGCTTCCCTGCCCCTGTACCTAGGACAAGGTGCCGGGAATTCTGGTCCAGTCTTTGATCCATGCCTTAGGCGCCAATAGAAAGAATGTAGGAGTGTCTGCATCTGGGCCTATCTTGTCAGATCCTCATTAGCATTGGGGGATGTCTTGGCCTTCTCAGGAGAGGTGATCTCCTTATCAACCCACATTGTTCTGCCTACACTGAACTGCCTAACTTTTTCTGCCTCACTACTATTCAGGAATATCCCATCTTAATACAGTGCTGTCTGGAAATATAATGCATAATAGCTAATAAGGATAACATCTATTGAAAACTGTGAATTGTTTATAAAACAATAAAATATGTCAATCTGGAGCTGTTGAAAATGCATATGCATTATTAGATTGAAATGATGTCATGTGTTGCAAGAAAAATATATATATACTATATAAACATCAATAAATTTGATTAAGTTTAAGTGTATTTTCCTCTAAATCATGGGAATAGATACATGGCCCAATTGACAAAATTTGTGATTTTGGTATTTCACTAGATGCATATTTAAAAGATTAAATATGACAAGTTCAATGAACAAATATCTGCACAAATCAATAAACTTTTATTGTGATCTGCCATGGATAAAAGCCTGAGACTAAACTTAGCAAACCTCATAGGTGGTCTCATTTAAAAAAAAAATAATTATACAGGGGAAATTTTTTATGTTTAAATAAATTATATTTTTCCCTACAGATGTTTTTAGCATTTAAGCATTTTAAGCAACAATTGTTTAGCTTTCCAAGTTAGCAAGATTTCAATATTATCCCTCATCTTTCAAAGAGCATGTGCTATCATTGAATTATGTAAGATATAATCAGGCTGAATGAATTTGATTGAGCTAATCAGTACAACTGGAGAAAGAAGCATTGCAGGGGAGGTTGAGAAAAAGACTACATTGGCTCAGAGCTGAGTGCATTGAAACAGAGCCAAAGCAGAGAAAACAAGAGAACAGGTGTGCATGAATATGCGCAAGCTCTCTGGGCTAAGTCCTTAGTTAATCCCAACTACATTGCAGGTGTCAATCTTGTAGCTGACTTTACCCACTGGGTTTGAGTTCTGAGATGCCATGCACCCAGATGTGTACTGGGGGGAAAAAAATCAAAGTATGATTTTAGTCATTACACTGAGATTCTTTTAAGACATTAAATTAACTCATTTTAACTACAGAAGTAGACCCCAAAATCACCAGTATAAAAATTGATATCTGAGTACTCCATGTAGAATGATTTCCACAAAAATTTAGTTTAGGAAAAATATATATTATCCAAAATCAAGTGTACTTGGTCTTTTTTTTTTTTTTTTTTTGTATTCCTGAAAATCTTTAGGTGAACTAAACTCCCAAGAACAATGAACTTTAATTTTCCTCAAAAAATGCTAATAAAAATAGTAAAATAAATTTGATTTTTCAGCAATTATTTTTACTCCCTAATCAGCTTCTACATTAAGTGAGGTAGGTAACCAGCATAGTCTGTCAAAGTATTTATAAATCCATTTATAGTTATTTAAAAATGTATGAATCATTTATTGAATTATTTTAAAGATTCACTGAATTGCAGATGAGGAAGAGTAAAGGAAAATTTCTGCATAGTATCACAAAGCGGCTGTGGTGTACAGTGAAGGTCCTGCGTGGTGTGCTTTATTAACGTTACACAACTTCACAAACTGATCTCCTGCTAGGGATATGAGGGGCACTAAGATTTTGTTGTAAAGGTTTCTGATAATTTTATTTTGAACTTTTGAATGTGTTTTTATTCCTAAGGTCTGGGAATTGGGAACATGTTCTATGTTTTTTATGAAGATGGAATCAAAGTGATACAACCCATAGAATGTGAATTTCAGAGGCACATTAAGCCTAGTGAAAAGCTCCTTGGATTTCAGGCAAGTAACTAAAATATTCCTTCGCTATTTCTTTTTTTTGTAATAATTTTGTTAAGTGGAATTATGTGTTGGAAATACAATGAAACCTACACACATGTGAAAATTTTGTTTGAAAGAAAATATTAAATCTGTGATATTGACTATTACTCCATGAATTTTTATATCTGAAAAAGAAAATAAAATAACATATTGTATATCCTGAATATTTGTTTTTAATTACAGTGAAGGTGATTTCAAGAATAAACACAACATGCAATAATTTCCTCTGTATTAGGCTCCTTAATATAAAACACCACTATTTTTTTAATTATTATTTTAATAAAGTGAAAGAATATGTGAATAAGTAGTGGGAATATATTGCATACTTTATAAATGTTGATTCTTTCATTTTTCATGGGGTTTCAATGGACTAGAAAATTTAGATTAAGTTTAGAGGATATGAAATCTTATATTTATTTATTTGTGTCTCATCTTTACCATAAAGATTTTAAGATGTAAAACTTTGATATAAAATTCAGAAAATGAAAAAGTCACAAACTATTTGTTGATTATATTACAGGCATTCTCTTATTTTTTATAATTAACTAAATTATTTTAGTTGCCATATTTATATGTATCTCCTGATAAATATAAATGCACACTATTTATTAATACTAAAATTGTTCACGCTACTTCTATGTTCCCATACATGTGCAATAAACACCCAAATTGAGATTAAGTATATGGAACTTTATCAAGAAATCCTCTCCTGAGCCTCATATTTAAAGTTGACATGGTTATGGTATGTGAGGAAAAAAAGTATTTGGGTCATAGGCTAAATTGCCTAATAGAATCACTACTAATTTGTTATTATATCTTCTCAAGTACAAAAACATTTTAAATTATTTATGTAACATTATTATATAATCATTATAATCCTAAATTCATTTTAATAAGGTGTTTATGTGCATATATTTTAGTAATAAACACAAGAATAAAAACATATTTTGTTGCTTCTGGTAAATGGTTTGTTTTTCATCACATTCATACTTTTTACAAAAAAATCTGGATTAGAATTCTAGGTAAACATGCACATACAGGAGACTAATCAGAGAGTAATTTCTTATAGCAATATTCATTAACAACCACAGTACAGTGCCTTACACATGACAAGTGGTCAAGAAACATTGGTTAAAATGAGTTTAATAAGCATTCTGTTGCTTCTAATCTTAGCTATCTGTTCTCTTATACATTCTTTATTCTTTAAGTTTAAAGATGTGTCGCTCTTCTTCCCCACCTTAACATTTTGCCTTACTTTACAATTCTTAACAAAACTGTGTTCTTCTATCTGTGTTGGTGGTAAATGTTTCATAGAATACTTTATTGTAGAATTATTTCAGGATATGATAAATGTAACCTTTGGGTTTATTAATTCAGGATCACATGGTTAAAAGTCTTATGTGGATACTATATAAGAAAGTTTGGATTTCTAGTATAGATATAAGGCTAGTTTATCTGATTTTAGGAAATAAATCTCTTGAGTACAAGTAGGGAAAATGAGTTTTTGGGAAATCATTTTTCCCACAAAAAAGTATTGAACATAGATATAGTATTCTTCACATTTACTTTCAACATTAATAGCCTTAGTACAATTCCTGTTATAACTTGCTGATCAGTAAATTTTAGATAAAAAGAGATATATTTAGAATTTTGAATCTTCTATCAAACCTCTCAGAAGATTCCAATGGTTTGCTCTAAATAAAAATTCAATTTTGGTGCAATGTCAGATTATATTAGGCTTCAACCTTTGAGAGTGAACCTTTGAGAGAGGATTCATAGAATATGCTTTCAGATATTCATTTTCCCCCCTTTTTGTTCTGTGGTTTTGCTGGATAGTATTCTTGCTATATTTATCTTAGCTGTACACAGGATTTCATTTTGTTACCTACAGCATGAACTTCAAGTAAATAGAATTCTATCCCAGACTTCCAGATTCACAACTCTAACTGAAATGAGTTTGGAAAAAGTTGTTTAAAATTACAAGGTCAATAATGAAATCTTTGTAAGATAACCAACTTTTTCACTCTTGGTTTTCACCTATGGTGCCATCCTTATCTATCACTCCCTTAGTCTTTAATACTTTTTCAAATTCAGTCACCTTCTATGTTCATATATAGTTAGAGATCTAGCTGCTCTTCTTCACAAAAAACATGGCTTTAATTATTCTCAATGGTCATAGAAGAAATTTAAAGAAAATCACTTGTGTCTTAGTGCACAATTACTTGTGCACAAGTCCTATATTATTAAACTCAAAGATTTTATTCCCAGTTTTAAAGCTAACTAAAATGCTACGGATAGAAGAACTGAACTCAGAATACTTTACACAGAAGTCTGATGTAAATATCTAAAATGTATATTTTCTAGTTTTTGAATTTCTGAATCTGAAAATTATTTTAAATCATTTTTTAAACAAATAGCATTAGCAGTCTATTAGTATATATTTGTAGGTGGCAGCATGTTGTCCATTGTGTTCAAAACATTTCGATATAAAGATATGGACAGTGAGTTGAGATATGGGAACTCTTGGTAACACACATCTCCTCCTCTGCTCGTGACTCCCCCTTACCTGGAGCAACCCAGCCTTCAGTGCATGTGTGAATTCCCTTAGTAATGCTTCCAATTCCCCTTTTCCTTTACTCTGTTTCTAATCCAATTATTACTTTTCCAAACTTGAGCCACAAAAAATACTTGTTAAAACACCAACCCTTTATCACTATGTGCACGCGAATCAGTGAGCAACCTTTTGATCTCAACATACTGTATATTTCAGAAGGATAATAAAAATGTTTCCCCACTTATTCTTTTCTCTGTGGGTCTCCATTCAAACATGGCTTAACTCACAAAGACTTATAGAGTGATAAAAATTTCAGCTTTTGTCCCTTTGTGGTTACAATGATATCCTGCAAAGAGCTTCCAAAGGAGAGTAATGTAAACTACTTATAAATATTCCTTAGAAGATTATTCTGTAGATTTCAAAAGAAATAAATTTGTGAAATTGGTCTTTGAAGTCCTAGATTTAAAGAGGTATTCTAATGTTTCATTTAAAGTCACACTGTTTTACAATTCTCCTGTTGTGCTTCTATCAGACTTCAGTACGCAGCTTAGCATTAGGAGGAGCAACAGTGAGAAAGCTGATAAAGTTTGCAACAGCATCATGATGGAGTTACATAGTGTGGTTAATTAGTCCAGTAACATTATCTAAAACAGCTTATTAAATCCTTTTCAGAGTTCTCTGGTAAATACCAAACAAGACATTTGGTTGAATGTAACCAGAACGGTGTGTCTCAGAAAATCCATCGCCAGCATTTGAAAACGTTTTTATGAGTAATAAAGACTCATTTATACACATATAAAGGTGCATTTCACACATGTAAGAAAGAAATTTGTTTAAGTTACTTGAATTTTGTAGTAGATACTTCTTATGGAAAGAAAATTCAAGAATTTAACTGATGTAAACACTATTGGTAAGATACAAATAAACATAAAAAAATTTCACTGGAGATTTACGAAATGAAAAAAATTTATCTTATTATATGGGACTTGAACTATAGTTTTCTAAAGTGTATTTTATATTCAAAAAAGTCCCTAGTATTTTTTCAAATTAATGTATTTAGGGTAAAAACAAAATAACATAGAAGAGCTTATGATTAAAAAAATTGAAACCTGGGTCCTCGCACATGCCAGGCAGCTACGATACTGCTGAGCCATCACTCCTGCCCTCAGTGATATTTCTTGAATTACCAATATTGAATATTTTCTATTGGTATTACTTTGAGAAAACTTATGTTTGCTTACACAGTTCCTAATTTTTCTTTTTTAAAAGTATGCTGAAAATGACTTCATTTTTTGAATGTTTTTGTGAATTATATTTATCATTTTAATGATTACTTAAACCTGTAGTCTTTATTTTTCTCAAAATTTCTATTTCACTATAATTTTATGAACACATTTGATTTCTAATTTACTTTTTTTTTTAAAGACAGGAACAGTGAGAAAGAGAGAGAAGAGAGAAAGAATCAATTTTATTTAGTTTTTCATTTGGCTTTTATTGCTCTAACACAGTTGTGTACCTGGTGCTGGGTTTGAACCACATCCTTGAGCATGCTGGGCAAGCACTATAACTGCTAAGCCACCATTCCAGCCTCTCTCATTTACTTTTTATTTCACAAAAACAGTTCTGAACATTTTAATTTAACAGTGAAGGCATTCACTTACTTCTTTCCTGTATTTCTCATAAGTCCTTGATATTAATTTGATTTATTTGGGAGTTAGGAAGGAAAGGATACCATGGTTCAGTAATTATTAGTTTCAATTTTATTATATTATACACTTGTATTGTTAAACATGAAAATGTGTATTTACATTTATTTATATAATTTATCATTATTTTCTGCATTGCCTACATGGAAATTAAGATAAAACTACATGATAAGAATTACAAAAAATGGGGCTGGAGTGGTGGCTTGGTGGTTACAGCACTTGCCTGGCATGTGCAAGTACACGGGTTCAAACCCCAGCAACCCATATACACAGCTGTCAGAGCAACGAAAGCCATGTGAAAAACTCAATAAAAATTGATTCTCTCTGTCTCTCTCTCTCTCTCATTGTCCTTCTCTCTTTAAAAAAAAAAATAGAATTACAAAGAAAATGGCTTACACTTCAAAATTATTGTTCATTTCTTAATTTTTTAAGCCACTACCATTGCTCACTAGAATTCATTTTTTTCTATTTTAATCATTAGTTTCCATAATTTTGTTGAAGCATTTTTAGAGGAGATATTATGCATCATTGGACAAATTAATTTTAAAATCCGTAGTGCTTTTAGGACTTACCCAACAACATAGTTATATCATGAACTACAATTTACACTTACTTCTAAATTTTAGGAACAACAGAATTATAGCAACTACTGATGTATATATAAATGCAGCACAAATTATTTCATAATTTAACAACCAGACACATAAAGTTTATTTCTGGATATACTTTTAAATAAATATTTTATATTGGATAACTCATAATGGCAGTATAGAGTATTTTTAGATGGGATCTACAGTAGTTTTCTTATACAGTAGTTTGTACTAATTATTTTATTTAAATTTATTTCAATTAGTCCATAAAAACATGAAACTTATGCATAGTTATTTGGTGCCATGTAATGTTTTGATGCAGTAAAACATTAAATCTTAAACATTATACAATGTTTAAATCAGAGAAAACAAATCCATCTTCTCAAATAGTTATCATTTCTTTATGTTAAAAACATTAAAAGTCCTTCTAGCTTTTTGAAATGTACAGTACGTTATCATTACGGATATTCAGCCTTCTCTATACATCAGAGCTTCTCACTTCTGATTATAATTTAGTACTTATTAATCCATCATTTCCCATCTTCCCTCTCCCACACTCTCCCACCCTCTGATAACCACCATTCTACTCTCACATTCTATGAAATCAACATTTTTATATTCCCTACAAAAATAATGTGCTGTGTGTCAATCTTTCCCTGGCTTATTTCACTCTACATAACGATCTATATTTCCACTCATGTTGTTGTAAATTACAGGATTTCCTCCTAATTTCTGCATGAATAATACTCCACTGTGTATAGGCACATTTCCTTTTCCACTCATCATGACCTAATTTTTACATATGTAACACTGATTTCCATGTCTTAATTCATGTACTTCTTAGATGAGGTTTGTTTATTTGTTAATCCACAGTTCTTTGTATGGAATTCTCTTTGTGCCAGGCATTGCAATAGGTAGGTCCTAGGGAGGAAAAAATGTAGAATGTAACAGATTTATAAATCATAAACCCATGTACACGTGATGGCTGCTCTTGAAGACATGTACAATGTGGCACAGAGGAGAAAATACTACTACTGAATTGTCTCTAACTTAAACACCTTTCCCAAGATCAGGTAATAGAGTTGTCTTAAAGATATAAGGGGAAATGTACACATGACTGCATGTGCTTCGTTCTATTTTAAAACTCATGTGTAAAAATGTACTGTGAGATGCACATGGAATACCACAACTTCTGACTGCCTAACTGAGTTGCCTGAAAACACCAGCACAGTGTTACTGTGGGAACTGGATCTATGTGCTGGCTCTTTCCAAAGTGTTATTCCTATACCAATAAAAAGACAGCAGCAATTAATCCTATCTCACTTCTATTTTTAATGTGAAAAATTTACTTCTTATGATAGGAATAGAGTAAAATGGTATTACCATAATTAAAAATCTGTGTATCTAGTATAATTCTGGTTTTTTTTCCCATTTTTCTTATTGATGCATTGTAGTTGTACATAATGATGGGTTTTGTTGTCACATATTCATAGATGTACACAAAGGAGCAATAAAATTTGGTCAATATCCCTGCCCCCAGCATGCCCCACCTTCCTCCTCCCACCCCTCAATCCCTTGCTTGTCTCCCTTTCTGGGTCATATATTTCCCCCAAAAGACCCTAGTGACATAATTCTTATCCTATGAAGAACATTTTTTAAAATATATGTGACAATAGTATACAGTGACATAATTATAAATGCTTGGAATGTAACATGTTTTAACTCAATTCAAATGTTACCCTTTTCCCTCTCTTTCTATCACCCCTTGTTCTTTTTAAATACATTTGACAATAGGATTAAATATTTACATTTTTTTAAGGCATGCTGTATACCTTATTCCAATTCAATCCCCAGTATCCTCCTACCCTCTTTCTTTTCTCTTCCCTCTTCTGGTCTTTCTGTAGCATCATTTTCATTAGAAAATAAGTTAACTCTTTAATCTGTAACTTTCAACCTAAAATTATTTACTAGTATAATTTCACAAAAATTTATAGAAGTTTGAAATTGAAAAAATAAAGGATAATAGCATAATATATTGATTATACAATCTGTGTACTTTTTTTAAAAGAGAGATGGACAGTCAGAGAGAGAGAGAGAGAATCCATTTTATTTAGTTTTTCATGTAGCTTTCATTGCTCCACACCCAACACTTCATTGTGTACGTGGTGCTGGGGTTTGAACTTGTGTGCCCGCGTATGCCAAGCAAGTGTGATAACCTCTAAGCCACAGCTTCAGCCCCATCGGTGTACATTTTTAAGGATTTGAGTTCAATCAAGTCACAGGGTCAGTTCTGATTAATTCTCATTCAATCTTATTTTTCACTTTCTTATTGTAAGGGATATTCCTGAAATGGATGATGTAGCTAGACCATTATTTAATTTGTCAGATCAAAAGTGGCAAGACAATTCTTTGTAAAATGTATGAGATATATATTTTTATAGAGGGTGGACAAACAAAATATGACATTTATCACTATGTTTACACCTAAAATGAGGGTAGGAGCAATGCAAAATTTTTCTAAAATAACACTTATTTCTAATGATTTTAGAAGATCATTTTATAAAACATCTTCTCTCGTGATTTGTATATAAATTCTCTAGAATCCTTTCACTATATAACTAAAATCAAATATAGTTTATTTGTAATGATACCTAGCTATTAAATAATACAAATCATGTTGAAATTCTTTTCAAGAAATGTTAATGCTAAAAGGTTAAGTGCAGTAGAACAAATTTCAGTGTGAATTACGATGCAGTTTAAAAATAAGTTAAATATAATTATCTCTGTTAATAGTGTATAAATTTTTGAAGATAAATCTATTACATATCAGACATTTATTGTTAAGTCAGTAGTCACCTTTCAAAAACTATTAAGCCATTAAACCTGTCTTTCACATAAGGCACTTGTAGCTGGAAAGTAGAGAGAGATTGAAGAACTTAATCAAAATGGCATGGCACCATTCATACTGTGAAATTGTGTGCTGTGGAAAAAGAAATACAATTCTTAAGTGATATTAATCAGGGATGAACTAAATGTAGATAATTCAACAACCATAAAGTGAACTCAATTTCTGCTTCCATACCAACACTTTTGTAGTTACAAGATAGAGCTAGATAAATATTCACAAGGAAGATATCCACATGAATACCTAGAAATATAATTTCTATCTTCAACTAAGGTCCTTAAAGGAGAAATCAGTAAATGTGCATTATCAAAATACCTGTCATTATCAAAAAAGAGAGAGAAACATTTAGAGTGGGAACAGAATTATACCATATATAATATTACATCTTATTCAAATAATTTGACCCTTTCCCAATGAAAATTTATTTCCATTTTCTCTTATGAATTTGTAATGAAGTGATTTACTCAAGGATAATATAAAAGTTCACATAATTGAAGTAGATTAAATCAAACCTGAAGTCATTTAAAATATCTGGTATAACATGTTGTATTTAAGTAGAGTTGAAATAATTCAGATAATTTTGATTTTTTTCTTTTTCTGAAAAAGAAGACAAAATTATAATTGAGTCTTCTAAATTTCCAGCTGAGGAAATGAGAAACTGGTATGCGTAATTAGGTGACAGAGGAGTAAAGAAATTTGAGGGGAAGTTTCTTTCTTTCTCTATATATTAGCAACAGTCATGCCATCCATAAAATAACTCTCTAAAGTTTTAAACATGCACAGTAGAAGTCCTTCTAAACCATTTGGAAAATTTGGTAAAAAAAATTCTGAAAAGAAATGTAGATCAATAGAGTTTCCATAGAATATTCATTGAAAAAAATTCTATTTGAAACTAATAGGTAACATTTATTGATCACTGAACTTTACACATAAGGTTTTGATTAATCTTCAAAATAATTCTATTTTATCAATTAGCTAAAGAAGGCTTAAAGTGAGTATTTGCACAGCTAGCTGATATGTGCAACTGGATACGAGGTCTACATCTCATTGACTTCTAGGCTTATTTTTAAAACCTAATATGCTGTCTCCAAAGAAATTAGTCCTCAATTGGTGAAAAGAGTGTTATTAGCTCTGCTTTTATTGTATAATTGAAACACATAAACACTCTTATTGTGTTACAAGAAAAGAAAATTTTCTGTAATGTTGTTGTACTACCTTCCCTGTACTAAAATCAAAATCATCCTTCAAGACAGTATTCCAATATAACCCAAATTAAGGTAAATATAACTCCTGCATTGTCATGACTACTATGCTTTAACTAATATAAAAAGGACTAGGCATGATATTTTATAAATGAAAAGGCTAATAGAATATGGTAATTGAACAAACTTCATTTTAGAAAAAAATTTCAGTGCTTGGTTTATAAGCACTGAGTGACCTCAACTAAAAACTGATTTTAAGTAGTTTAACCTTAATGTCTTTAAAATTGGTTAAAAAGGAAGCTATCCACTGTTGCTAAATTGTTTAATGCAAAATTATAACATCAATCATTTCTTTTTAAAAAATTAAAGGAAACATTTTATCCAGTGTGTTTAGTAATAGCCCAGCCTAGATTATATATACCCATTATATATACACATACCCTGCACACGCTCTTCTACAGAGCTATGAGAAATATTATGGAAACCTGCTCCTAAAAAGTCTGATCCAATACAAAAGAACACCTGTTTTATTTGCCTGGATTTGTGAGAAACTGATTAAATATTCATCAAAAAGGAGGAGACGTGATTGCAAGAAAATAAAGTTTAATCTGTGCTTCTTAAATTCTCTGTAGGAAAAATTTCAGTTGGTTTTGACTCAATCTATTTTTTTTTAAACTAGTAGGTAGTTTCTCCACATGAAATGTTCCAGCTAAATTTGACAACACCCCATCTGGTCTAAATCCTGTTCAAGGAGATAGGTCCACTGATCATATACATGGATATTGTACAATGTCAAATGTTATACATGTTGTAAATGATCATTTGCCATTTCCATGTTATTTTTAGCTTGGTGACAAATGGGACACCAAATGGCAGCAGTCCTCAGGTCACATCTTAATTAGCACTGGTCTTGAATTTAGTTTCTCAGTGATTCTAGATGACAGAGCATAATGTTTAACATCATGATTGAAGAATGTACAGGAATTCTTGACTCTCATTTTTGGCTATAAGTGAGATTTAAGCATATATTTTCTGAGAAAATATGTATCTTCACTATTTATTACATTTAGAAAATGAGTAAATATAGGAATAGCAAAGAGCAACATTTTATTTGTGAATGAAATGCTAACATTAATCAAATATGAAACATGAAAAATTGAATGGCAATTGGATTAAATGCCAAGTTGTGTACCATAGAATATAAATTGTGGTAGAGTGTAAACAAGAGAAAAATCAGTAAGAGTCAGTAGTAAGGGATGCATTATTTAGGAATTGCAAATATGTCTGCCAACTGTAGATTCAAAATTATTTGAATAATTAAATGGGTTGTGTGTTTCTAATTGCTGTGGAAAATAATTTTTTATGAAAGTTCTGGTTAGATAACATAACATGACATGTTGGAAAACAATGGATATTAAGTTATACTTATCATTTTTAAGATTAATTAAATGTTGATAACTTTTTTTCCAAAAGAGGTGCACTATTAAAGAGTCACTGAGAGCAACTCTAGAAAGCAGAAGGAACTTGGTGATTACTTATTTCCTTTTACCTATGAGGCAACCTTATGCATTATTGTAGCATTGAAGTACAGGAGAGCAGTTGATTCACACAAATTGACATTGATGGGCACAACTATCCCAATTCAATTTTCAGTTACTACCAAGGGAAGAAATACCCTACCAGACTCAGGAACCTGATTAGTAGAGGAGCATAAAAAGGAAACAATTTAGAACAATCAAATTCAGTGTATTTTCAATAACTAATAATCAAATCAATGAAAGATCCAGATCTATAATAGTTTTGAAAGTTTTCCAACACAATTGCCATATAAACATATTTATTAAAACATCAAACACTCTTTGTCCTCCTTTGTCTCAACCTACCTTTCCACTCAGTACCTATTTACCCAGGAGTCTCTGTATAATGCCTTTGTTTAAATCCACAGATCTGCCTAATTCATTACCCAACCTGAGTGCATGCATGTTAGAGTCATCTTATTTGTTGCATATATAGTATTGTGCTCATAATAATACCAATTTCAGTTGGTTTTTTTTCACAGAAGACTATGTTGCATAATATGTTGGTTATCAAAATCATGCAAAGTACCAGGTATTCACTTCCTTTCTCTCAGATAGAACCTTGACTGTTTTATTCTTTGTTACTATATATCTAACAGTCTAAACTACTTTGGTTACTTTTTTAAACTTCCATAACATAAACCAAATTTATTATATATCATTATCTATTTGTGTCTGTTTATGTTCATGTATACAAATATTTCACTTTTTCTTTGAGTTATTTCTTTGTTTAAATTATGGATCACCTTTAGTACTTCCTTTAATATAGCCTAATTTTTATTCTATAGTATAGATCTATTTTAAGTAGCCCATTCACCAATTTTTCTAGAAGGAGATGGAAGAGAGAGGTTCTGATGAAGGGCAAAGCCAGATATTAATCTCTGGGTATCATCTGATTGTGATAGTCATAAGGTAATAGGAATGAATAAGCCTGCAGGGTATTTAATGTAACAGAAATGGAGCAGAAACTGAAGTCTAACCCATTGCATCCTGAAGCTATAATAAGGGAACAAAAAATAGTCACCACATTCAGAAAGAATTTAATTAAGAGAACTAAAATAATATCTAGAATAGGAATGTATACTAAAGCAGAGGTCAGTAACATTTTTTTTTCTGTCATTGGCCAGAGAATAAATTTCTTAGGATTTACAGTCCTTATAGTGATTGTTTGTAGCCTGAAAGCATCTATAGATAGTATTTCAATGAATGAGTGTATTCCTGTTTAAACAAATGTTTATTTATATAAATCTAATATCATATGCTGTTTTCATGTAATAAAATTGTTATTCTATTTTTTTTTCAATCACAAGAAAAAAATTCTTAGGTGATGGACCATACAAAATAGATGATAGACCAAATTTGGTTTGGGGGCCCTTATTCACTGCCTTACAAGAATAAAAGAACATTACAAACAAAATGAAGTATTGGGGTTGGGGATTTAGCTCAGCGGCAGAGCGCTTGCCTATCATGCATAAGGTCCTGAGTTCGTTCCTCAGCCCTAAAAAAATGAAATGAAGTATTTCATATACCAAAATCTTACATTAAAAGCAACTTGAAAACTTATTGAAGCAATGCATAATTCTCTCATAGTCATGTTTCATTTACAAACTTAAGATTGCACAGGATCCTCTCACTAAGTACTCAGTAAGTATTTCCCTAGGGTAACTGAAGGCTAATGATCAGAACTTCTGAGAACACTCATGACTTTTAAAACATCACTTTTGGAAGAGATAATATAACAAAAGCAATTCAACTATCATGAGTTTAGAGCAAAAAGTCAGGAAATTGAAGTAACAATCTAGAAAGCTTTTCAACAGTCTGAAAAATTAAATGGATGATTGGTTGGGAAAGCAGATAAATCCAATTAAACTTGTTTTATAGTCTGCTTCTTACATTTGGAGGCAAGGTGTATGCTGGAGTACTTGAAAGCATAAAGAAGTTATAAATAAAATGTAGTGCAGGGGCTGGAACGGTGGCTCAGCAGTTACAGCACTTGCCTTGCATGTGTGAGTATGTGAGTTCAAATTCCAGTACCACCTACACAACAAAATGTCAGGGGGATGAAATTCACATAAAAAACTAAATAAAAATTGCTTCTCTCTTTCTCTTTCTCACTGTCCCCTCTTTCTAAAAAAAAATATCTATATATAGTGCAATTCTTTCTGAAAGTAGGGAATAATGGACAAATCTCCTAAGGTCAGCCAAAACTAAGACGGGATTATAACATGAACTTGTGAAGTTGGATGCAAGGAAAATAGAGGTGCTTTATACAAATAACATTCGTTTTCTCCAAAAGTGATGCAGGATGTGCTGGGAGGGGAGAATGAGGAAGAGAAAGGGAAAATGGAGATTTTAGGGCAAAGAATTTTAATTGGTTATCAGTGTAAGAAGTAAAAATGACAAAGTTCTAATAAAGACAAGTGGATATATTCTTTTCTTTGACTCAGTTTAGCAAGTTAGGTAACATTAACACCATTGTAATTGTAAAATTAAAGTTTATACCATCAGTTGTAATATACCTTGTAGACTTTTCAAACTTTATGAAAAGATAATAAATCTACAGGAAACATGTAACTTAGTATGGAAACTGCCCACCAGGAGTAAGTTCTAAATATAAACCAGAATTGTATTTTTTTCTTTTTTAAAAATTTTTATTAAGGTGCTGAGTTATTGTACAATCATAAAATATATATAAAATAATATGATATGCATATATTCTTAAACCAGAATTATCCCCCATATCCCACACCCCAGTCTTTTGAGCCTTCTATATTTCATTCCTACAAACAATATAAATGCTTAGTTTGAGAATTTTCCAGAATTGAATGATTGCATACGTGTTATTTTGATTCTCAGAGGGGTAAAGAATAAAGAATATGTTAGATTGTTGACTGACTTCCTAGATCTCTCCCTAATCTCCTTCCTTCTTCCTCCCTTCCAAATCCCCTCTCCCCTAGCTACATATCTATGGTTGCCCTAGATTATGTGTTGCTACACCTTTTCTGGGTCTAATATGTGAGACCTTTTCACATAGGCCTGTATTTAGCTCCAGCCTGCACAAATGAGTGTAAACATTTTACCCTTGACTTACTGACTCTCATCTTCATTAACTCTAATATCTTATTCTTTTTACTCTGGTAGTATACATTTCATAAATTGGTAGTTAATAACATTCTTTGACATAATTCCTGACAATATTCTTCTTCATTATATATTAGTTTAGCCTTATTTTTATCTTCTTTTTTCTCATTAAGAGTCTAATGCATTTAAAAAACATTTCTCTCCAATTCCCATTCATAGAAATGAGTATTAATCTATGTAATTTGAAAAAATAAGAGTGCTATTATGAGGTAGATCCTAACTGGCTGTAATCAGAAATAATGATATTGTGCAAAGCAAAGAAAATTCAGACTGTCAGGAAACTTTTAATGGCTCTGTAAAAATGATTTTAACTCTGGTCAAGGTTGTCTTATGAGGACAGGATACAAATAGAACATAATTCCCAGCAGAGCAGTTTATTTTACTGTTGAATAGTTTTGCAGAAAAACAAAGGGGTAGAAATTGCTCCTGGTTTAGCAGTTGCTTTTCAGATAGCTATGTGTCAGGTCATTCACACTTCTCATTATTTTGTCAGGTTTAGTGGGTAGTTTTTACACAACAGCAAAGGACTTATAAACAATTTCCCTGGATTCAGAGTTTTTCATCAACCTTAGGTCTCACTTTTCCCCCCAATCTTCATGCCTTTAGGGTACATATTTTATATAGTGTTTATTTTTAATAATAGGACCTTGTCAACAACTTTCAGTATATTTTTGAAGCAAAGTTTGTCATACATAAAAATGTGTTTCATTGCACTTAATAAATTAAATTTAAAAGATTGTACTCTATTGTAAACAGGTGCTGAGGACAGCTTTCTGCTTTCAGGTTTATGCTACCTGGTTAAAGGATGCCATGGATGTCACTTGGTTGACTCCACTGATAGTCATGTTGCAATAGTTACTGAAGATTCTGTGAAATGGAGTTTGTTTTATAATTTCAGAGAGAGCTGAACCATTCACACATTAAGTGCTTAGTTTGCAGGGGTTTTGTTTGTGTCCAGGAACCCTGGAGCAACTTTTGCTGTTTTGAGGGAAGCACTATTGTTACATATTCCTGAACCTTGCAATGCTGGGCTAGATATGAAGCGTGAATACTCTAAGCCCTTCCTAAATTACAGGTGATGTTTAGAAACATAAGTAGTAGATCACACTTATTTCACTGCACAGTACTCTGGCTTTTATATTGTTTTTTACATTTTATACAAACAGGAAAACTACCTATAATGGTTGTATCGCCCTAGAAAGGTTACACTATTAGGTATTCTACACAATTTCTAAATATCGAATATGTAATAACGTCTATATTTAAATAAAAATAAATAAAATAATTACTTAATAATGTCGATAATAAAAGTGTGTCTTTATCTCATTTGAAATGTTGTGTCACTATGTTTCCCAGGTTGATATGAAACTCATGGGCTCAAGTAATGCTCCTGCCTCAGCCTCCCAATTAACTAGAATTGCATGTGTGGACCATCATGCTCCTGACTTTGAAAGTGTTATTGATTATTTCATGCATATTAAGCACACATGGTAGATGGAATCTCTAAAGGAAAACTGTTTTTATATAAATTAGAACAAAAATAGGATATTACTTTAATTTAGCTTAGGAAGTAATAAGTGGAATGCATAAATCAAAGAAATTAGACATTAGTTATTAAAGATCAGCCCTACATAATAAGCCAAGTGAAACACTGGATTAATTATTTATCATTATATCATTATCATTATGTAAATAAATATTATCATCAGACACATATTTTATGAACAGTTTAATATCTCTTCTTAGTGGTTTTTTAACTTAAAAAGTAAATTGAAAGGATCACCGGTGAATAAAACAAACACATGAAAATATAAGTCAAGAGCGAAATGACCCTTTTTTATGCTTATGAGGTTTCTACCAGCATGAATCACACTGGCTTATGAATCCCCTCAACAATAATGAACTAAATAGAGGAAAGAAGGAAATGGAGTGTATTTTTTGTGATGGAGTGATTTTCTTTTACCATCATATAACACAAATTACATACTCCCAACCAGAAAGCAAAATTAAAAGACTTGGACAGATTAAAGAATTTTCATAAACTTGACCTAAATACTAAATTGAATAATAAAAAAGCCACTGTGAATTGTTAGGTCCATTCCAGGCAGCTGGGTGAGAGATCAGGTAGCCTAGGTGCATGTGAAATGAACAACTAATCAAATGCTGGTGAACAAGCCCCAATGGCCTCTCATAACTGCCAGGTGATGATTGATGGGAGTTACCAAACAGTGATTGATGGAAGTTACCAGCCAATCTCTAAAGGACCTCCTCTGCCCACCCCAGATAAAATCACGGCCCAAGGTGGACTGTGGGAGGGATGATCTTCTCCTACCTGTCCTTACTCTGTTGGCCTTGTGAATTTGCCCTAGAGCTCTTGATCCCAGTAAAAGCTTTGCTTATCTGCTTTTGGGCCTGACCTTATTTTTACATCTGGTGCCAAAACCTGGGAAGAGTTTTGGGCCTCTCCCATCCTTCAGGGGTTGAGCTCCACCCTTTCCCACAGACAGTCAAAAAGCTCCTGCTGCTCCTTTGTTTCCTTTTATCTGGCCCACAGAAGTGGGGTAAGTTTCCTTACCTTGCCCTTGGCCTTCTGTAGGGCCATGGGAAATGCTAATTCCTCTCATTTCCCCTACCTGCCCTCAGTTTGCCAGCCTGGTGAATTTTCTCCAAGAGCTTTCGTTCCCAGGAAAAGCTTTGCTTATCTGCTTTTGGGCCTGACTTTATTCTTACATGAATAACTACTTTACTATAATTTCTCTAAGTTTCTGATCCACAACAAATAAGGAGACTGAAATCATTTCCTGAGGCATCAGTGACTTTTGTGGATTATCCATGTGTCTTAGGCGTAGCCACTAGTGTTCTGAGCAGCTCTGAATATACCTTAGTGTGATAGTTGTTCTGTTAAACAAGCTGGAGACTCAGATAATTGGAAAGAAGAAACTGGATTTATTATGTTTTTCTGAACTTGTTGACTTACAATCAAGTAGTAAACAATGAAAGCATTCAACTCTCATTAGAAGCCTAACTTTAAACAGGCAGGCAGAGAAACTCAGAAATGTCAAAAATTAATAGACATGTATATGTTCATTTTAATTTATAGTGTGTGGGGATTACAGAGGTGAAAAGAGTTCAGGGAATGGATGAAGGAGGATAGATTCTGGACTAGTATCAGCCTTAATTCACTATCTCGCTATGTCAATATCCATGTATATTTGAATATGTAAGGGCAATTCCATCTGCTATGTAAGACTATGTCAAAAAAACAAAAACAAATGAAAGCGCTATATTGAACCTGAAAAATCAGTAAATTAGGACATGAAACTTATCTTACAGGCATCACTTTCACTTTGATTTTTGACATATTAGGTTAAATATGCTCTGTATACTGTTTTATTTAACACTTGCTATAGACATGTTTAATATTTGATGAAGGAAATAAAGCACCAAACATTAATTTTACCCATAAAATTATCATGCGTGTTCTGTAATTGAAGAGGTGAATTTCACTTCCATTTCCTAAATTACAGGATGAAGTCTGTCCCAAAGCTGAGGAAGATGAAGTTCAGAAGTGTGTGTGGGCATCAGCTGTTAATGTCAAAGACAAATTCATTTATGTTGCACAGCCAACTTTGGACAGAGTTCTTATCGTTGATGTGCAGTCCCAAAAAGTTGTTCAGGTATGAATGATTGCTACGTTTGAAAGTGAGCTTTAAAAATAATTTACATCAATCCAATAATCTATATCATGTAACTTGTACATTGCCATTTTGATTGTCAATGTGTTTTTTACTCAGATAACTGGAAAATATATTTTCTGGAAACTGTGTTTTCATTTTGTTATTTGAACAACATTCTGTTCTTTAAGAAAGTTATTTCAATATATTTTTAAATATTAGATTAATAAATACATTATGACTTTATGACTAGTTCCACATAAATCATCCTCATAAATTGCTTATTCAAGTAAGGAAAGGTCCAGTCAGGAGCCAAACACAAAATTCCTGGTTATCAGTGTAGAACTTGAATTAAATTTTTATTTTTTATTCTTAGCAAAAACTGAGACAATAACAGTTTTTACTAAAAGGTAGGAACTTAGTAGGAACTTTGCTAGATAGTTGCAAAATAAGAAGTGTTTATGTAAGTCAATGAAAGGAAAAATAATATCTAATAAATACTGCCATGGTTACCTTTTTACAATCTGTTCACTTCACACCTTTTTTTTTTTTCCCAGTCACCAACTGTTTTAGTTCTTACTCTTTTTGAGGCTGAGTTACTTGGATAATTTACTTGAACTGCCAGTCACAATAACCAAAGGGCAGTACAGATTTTGTATCCAAATAATCTCCCTCCAAAGTGGGCCCTGGACTATCATGATATACTACTTTTCAGTTCAGAGGAAATGAACTTAAAACAGTGTTATGAGATATGTATTATCTGCTAAAGGGAATAACTATATATCTTATAAATTTATTTTAAGAATTAAAAGAGTTGATACATGAAAAGCATTTATAGCAGGTGTTGGCATGTGAAGTGGGATGTATGCCTATTTAACATCAAAATTTCTTAAAGACAAAGGAACTAAACATGCCTTTATTTATATACAATTTTTGAATCAATATTGGTTTGAAATTGACCCTCTATTCTTCATTCCTGACTAGAACTTAGAAAAGTGCTATGATTTTCCAAGAAGACCTACTCAGATTGCATCATAAAGAGCTTTATGGGAATTCATTCATGCATCCATCCACCCATCCCTCCAAATGCCCATGTATCCATCTTATATTTATTTACTGATTGCCTATTATGAGATTGTTGGATATCATAAATAAAAGAAATGAAAGTAGGAAAGTATTTCTAATAAAAGGCTCTGATAAATCCAAGGTTACAAATTTACAGCGGAAAATCAGTCTAATGGTTCAATTTATAATTTGAGAACCAACAGACAATCACAAGTAAATATATGAATACATTTTCTGCTTGAAAACTATAAGGCTTCTTGGCTTACACATTTGAATATCTGAATTAATGGTCTTATATCTATTATGAAAATAAGTATTGCTGTATATTCCACCACTTTTGCATTTGACTCTGAGACTGCTAGCTTTTGAACAGTTTGTTTTATTTTTATTTCCATTGCAAGATATGCCAGCACAAATTACAAACATTTAGTTTAGGATGATCAAGACTCTTTGCCAACAGTTTAAAATTACAAGTATGTTTCAGGAATAATCAGGCTAGTCTTGTTTAGTTTTAACTGAGACCTACACTCAGTGAATATATGTTACCTACTAGATTTTCAAGAGTGGGAATAGTTAACATCACTTACTACTTATAGATTTCTGCCTTTGGACAATGATATCAAATTTAAAATAAAAAAATTATTTATAATGAAAATGTTCAAATGCTATGGTAATGATAATGTAAATATTGTTTTTCTAAGTCCTGTTGTAACTATGAAATACTAGGAAAATGTAAAAGGCTGTACAATGCTAAAACAGGTAAAAATTATATTCAAATACAATCATGATTGTGGATACTTTAATGTAGAATCTAGCATTTAAATATTTGCAAGTTGGAGAATTTGATCTTAGGCCAAATTTATTGTATTTATGATCTTGTTATTAAGATAATCAATATTTTAATTATTCTTTATAAATATTGCCCATGCAAAGGTAAAAATTAAGTAAACGTTTGTCACCATATATAAGTATTGTCAGATTTTGAAAATTACATATGTGGAAATATATAATTTTGTTTTTAGAATTGTGCTATTTGTGTGCCACATTATAATGCAAATTATTTTTTTATGGAGCTGATTTTTAGTGTTATTCTTTCACTTATTCTAATAATTTGATTACAGTCAATTATTATTTGTGGATTTCAAATTTATAAATCATCTACTTGCTTAAAATTTTTTATAACCTCAAAAACCATACTCATGGCATCTTGTGTCATAAACTGAGTAACAAAAACTTGGCCTCTGGATATGCACATTCCTAGCAGAAGTAATTTGATACTTTGTTTTTCATTTTTGTACTCTTTGGACAATTTTGGTATTTTAAATGAATTCTTAGTATTGAAATGCTATCAACTGTTCCTAAGTATAAGACTGTAATGTAAAGAATGCTAATTTTTGTTCAGGCATGAGTTGTAGTATTGTTGTCCATGAGTTCATTTATGATCAATCAATTAAATACATATGTATATATATTTATAAAATAAGGTATCTTTAAACATAACTATATCTATCTATTTATTATGTTTTTTTTCAGTTTATTAAAATGGTATGACAAGAAGCTTGTAGGAATCTAGCTTTCTATTTCCTTTAGGAACAATAGTTAAATATTCAGTAATTTAATTTCATGATGATTTGATAGAATAACTTCCACAAATAATTAGATACAACTGTATTTATATATATCAGACTTTTGTTTGCACATTCTGCTGTTAATGGACACTAGGAGTATGTTCAAATTTGGACTACTCTGAAGAACACCTCTTGATTTTTGTATAATTGTGTACTTACTTTGGTGGGCATGGTTGTGCAACTTTGCACGTACATCTAGGAGTTAAAATGTGGGATGAAACACTGTATGTTTTTTGTGTCTTCTTTTCTAGATAAACAATTTTCCAAATTATTGTATTGTTTTACATTTTTAAAAGCAAAATCTGTCAGTGGTCAATTCCTATAGTCTCTGATAAAAATGAACTTGTTACATTAACCTACTGACAAAACAAAAAAGAAGTACATTTTATAATATCATTTTTTATATTTCTACATTGATGATCATTTTGTTTGTTATGGTTTTATTTTCAGATATTAAAATAAACTTTTCAATTCTCAATTCTTATAACCAAAAAAAGCAAAATATATTTTTAAAAATCAAACTTAAAAATTGAAATAAAAACACTATAGATATATTAAAGCACAGTTTAAACAAGAAAATTATATAACATAAGAGGTCAAACTGAATTATGAAAAAAGAGTGTAAAGTAGACAGAGAAGGAAAGCATACCTAAGAAGTTAAGATATAAAGCCAAGACTAATGTAAAGTAATAATAATCCCGAAGATAGAAACAAAAAGGAGAAAGTTTATTTTTAGGCTATAATAAGTGACATTTCATTAAAATATATGTTTTACATTATCTATAATGTGTAGTCTACATTATTTTTCATTGTAGGACATATAATATTAAAAACATTCAGATTTAGGAAGGAAATAAAACCCAAATGGAAAAAAATCTGGATCTAAATGTATTGTACTAATAAAACCAAACACCAAAGAAACTAGGTGATCTTAAAATGGAAAATGAATTGCCACAAGCTATCAAAAAAAGATAGTTATCTTGTAGAGGTAATGGACACCAAAAAAAGAAAAAATAGTGAAACAATATTATGGAAATCTAAGTGGAGGAAAAAAAAGTCTTTCTGATATTATGTGTCCAGTGGTTAAAAAAAAAAAATCCAAAAGCCAGAGCACAGTTAGTTTTCTTGTGTCGGAAGCACAACACATAGATTTTTACTACTAATGTGAAATGAAATGGATACTGAAACAAAATGAGAGAAATTACCAAAGAAATACAGTTCATGTGACAATGAGCAAAGAAATTGGTACACATATGATCAAGCACATTAACTGTCAAAAGTAATAAGTATTAAGTTTAAAAATTTTAAAGTATGAGAACATTAGTCCAAATTAGAAGTAAAAATGTTTAAGTATGGTACAAATATGTGAGTATAGAAAGGGAAAATTTGATTTAAAATATTTTAAGGCTTCTTATATTACTTAGGAGTAGAAATGCGAATTGATTATCCATGGATATTGCATGTTCATTAATATTTCAAATCTTGATGTATTATTGTATAAAAATAAAATTCAAGGATCAAATACAATAGGGAAATAACAGTTAAGAAAGACAAAATGATAAGAATGTAAAAATTGTTACAAGTAGGAAAATTTTAAACATAATAATAGAATGATATCAAGTTAAGTCCAACATTAAAATGGACTAATATGATGAACTGAAGAACCAAAAAAATTATTGGAACTAATAATAAAAATCTGGCATATGAACATTGTAAAGAATGTAACCCAAAATTAGGAGGACAATAACGTTAAAAGAGAACAACTGATAATGCTAACAAATATACAGAACAGACTGAAAACGTGATATAGTTATGCTAAAAAAATTAAAGTAAGTTACTTTAATTATCTGGGGCTTAGTTTGACTTATCTGTAAAATGGAATGGCACTTAATGTTTTCATAATCCCATCTCACATCTACCAAATTTTGTTCTTTGATCTTTTATGTTACAAAATCTTCTAAATTACATAGAAATACATATCTGGATTTTGTTGCAATAACTCCTTTTTCTAAGAAAACTAAACACATAGATTATTTAAAAAAAGACTTTAAGGGAACAAGGCATCAACTTAAGTTTCTTAATAATGATACAAAGAAAGGTATTTGGAAAACATTATAAAATGTATGAACATGAGATTATTTACAATATTTTAAAGCGATTATTGACAACATTGATAGAAAAATTGACATGATTAAAGTTAGAAATATTTGAAACTTCTACACTTGATAAAGCAGAAGAAAATTAATGAGCTATGATTCAAGCAAAATGTTACTTTGCTTTCACTGACAGATATATGTGTACATGGTCAATGGCAATTAGTAAATTCATACTGATATTAGAAACAAAGAAATACCTAGTGACAACAACCACCTGTAAGACTGTAAATTAAGCCTTAAGAAATATTAATGAAATTATTTAGTTCATTATTAATATTAATCTAACTATTAATAGCACTACAATAAATTAAAGTATCACTGATAATCATAATTATATGTGTTGAATGCAAATAAAGCAGTGTTTGAATAAATTTTGCTACATTAAACAAAATATAGAACGTGACCATCCAATTTCAGAAATCAGTAAGAGGAAATTTGAATCATCAAATAGATGTGAATGTGAACATTTACCAATCTCAATGAAGTAAGATGAACTCAAATAATGTGACCAATACATTATTACCTAATTTACAAAAGACCAAGACTCTTGAAGGTAAAACATAAGTGTTCCTCAATTAGTTCTGTGACAAATTTTTCATGAGAGTCTATGAAAAAACAATGTGCTAAAAAAAAAAATGAACAATGAAAGCAAATACCAACCAAAAATCCTATGTTCAGCTACATAAACTGCCCTTAAAAAGTAAGGAAGAATTTAAGGCATTCTCAGATAAACTAAAGTTAAGAAGTTCATTACCACTAGTCTTGACCTGCAATAAATGCTCTAGAGAATCCTGAAGGGCAAAATGAAACCACACTACTGTATCATGAAGCTTCAAAAAAAGAAACAAACATCTCAATAAAGTAAATTTGGGGATAATTATAAAAACTAAAGTTATTATAATACCTTTGTAAAGTTCACCATGCTTTTTTACATGATTTGAGAGTAATATATTTACAAATATTAATTCAAAAGCTAATATTACAAGTTCCATTTCTAGCTCCACATTTTTAATTTTAATTTAATTTAAGAGAAGAAGGCATTTGATAGAATTTTCAATTTATATTTTAGGTTATGCAACATATAAAATGTACAATTGTGGCATCAACAACTGAAAGGGATAGGGATGGAACTGTTAAGAAAGTTTACATCTATGTAAAGAGAGTTTCCTATCTATATAAGAAAGGCTGAATAAATCAGGGATAGCAGGAATTTATCTCAACATTATAAAGATTACATATGACAAACCCAAAGCCAAGATAATGCTGAATGGGAAAAAACTGAAAACATTTGTTCTAAAATCATGAACAAGAAAACAATGTCCACTCTCACCACTCCTATTCAGTATAGTCCTTGAAACTCTAGCCAGACCAATCAGAGAACATAAAAAAATTTGAAGTTATAAAAATTGGAAAAGAAATCAAAATATTTCTGCTTGTGGATGACATGATCCTGTATCTAGAAGACCCAGAAAATTCATCAGAAAATTTCTGAAGCATGTGAAAGGCCTCTATGATGAAAACTGTAGAACACTGTAGAAAGACACTGAAGAAGACCTTAGAAGTTGCAAAGACTTCCCATGTTCTTGGATAGGCAGGATTAATACTGTCAAAATGGTCATATTACCAAAAGTGCTATACAGATTCAACGCAAATCCTATCAAAATACCAATGTCATTCTTCACAGAAATGTGTGTGAGGAGGAAGTCCCATAATTTTTTAGGAGAAATAGAAGACTGAGAACAGCTAGAGCAGTACAGAGCAAGAAGAGCACAACTGGAGCCATCACAATACCTGATATGTACTACAAAGCTATAGTAACAAAACAGTATGGTATTATCACAATAGATCCGAAGACCAATGGAGCAGAATAGAAGATGCAGAGACAAATCCATGGTTAGAGTCATTTGATACTTGATAAAGATAACCAAAATATATGGTAGGGAAAAGATAGCTTTTGTAACAAAAGGTGCTAGGAAAGCTGGATTTTCACATGTAGAAGAAGAATGAAACACGATCTCTATTTTTTACCCTGCACAAAAGTTAAATCAAACTGGATCAAATACTTTGGAATTAGACAAGAAACTTTGCAAATGCTAGAACACATAGGGTCAATACTCTACATATTCTGGAGGGGCTGCGGGGAGACAGGAACACTAGCACATTGTTGGTGGAACTGCAGACTGGTACAGCCCCTCTGGAAAGCAGTGTGGAGAATCCTCAAAAAATTATGGATGGATCTACCATATGATCCAGCTATCCCTCTTCTGGGCATTTTTCCAGTGGAGTTAGAATTAGCACGTTATAGTGACACAGCAAAATCTGTGTTCATAGCAGCTCAATTTACAATAGCTGAATTATGTAACCAACCCGGATGCCACTCACTGGATGAGTGGATCCAAAAACTGTGGTATGTATATGCCATGGAGTTCTACTCAGCAATTAGAAAACATGATATTGCAGCCTTTGAAGGCAAATGGATACCAATGGAAGAAATCATGCTGAGTGAAGTTAGCCAAACCCAGAGAGTCAAAGGTCAAATGTCTTTACTCATTTGTGGAGCCTGGAGCTAAACCCAGGCCAGTGTGAAAGGTAGTTAACCTCATGTATTAGACTCAGCAAAGGCATAGTAACACATAATTTAGGACAATAATAAATATGTATCAGGAAGAAGCGGGGAGGGGACTGCTGTGGGAGAGAAAAGGGAGGGTAAATAGGGAGGAATCCAAGTGGTAAATCTGATTTAAGAATATATGAATATCATATTGTTACTTTGGATGCATGTTTTATTGTACAATAACTGAAATTCTTAATAAAAAGATACTACACATATTGGCACAGGCTTTGTTAACAAGACTTCCAAAGCACAAGAAATAAAACCAAGTGGGATAGCATCAAATTTAAATCCTTCTGCATGATGGAAATGATAAAGTTCATTCAGAGAGAACTTATAGAATGGAAGAAAATATTTTCTAGCTACTCCTCTGAGAAGATATTCATATCCAGAATATACAAGGAATTCAAAAACTTAACAACAAACAAATAAACCTAAAAAATATTTCTCAAAAAAAAGTAACAAGGCTGGAAAGGTGGCTCAGTGGTACAGTGTTTGCTTGCATGCACAAGGAACCAGGTTCAATCCCCAGCATCACATGCACAACTATGTGGAGGAAAAACAAAAATGAGATGAAAAAAATTTAAAAACAAACTTTTTTTTCTTCTCTTGTTCTCTTTTTCTCTCAAAAAAAGTATTAACAAGTATGACCAACAAATGTATAAAAAAATGTTCAACACCCCTAGCAAACATAAAAATGCAAATCAAAACTATATCTGAGATTTCTTCTCACTCCGACGAGAATGGCAATTGGTAAGAATACTAAGAAAAATAAGCATGAGTGAAGATATGGCAAAAAAGTTACACTCATACATTGTTGGTAGAACTTCAAATTAGAACAAGCACTCTGGATAGCAATATGGAGATTCCTCAAAAAGGTGGAAATGGAATCACCAATGACCTAGATATCCCACTGTTTGGTCCTTATCTGAAAGGAATAAAATCAACATACTATAATGATATAGCACCATCAATGTTTATAGTAGGTTATCTCACAATAACCAAGATCTGGAACCAGCTTAGTTGCCTGTTAATAGATGAATGGATTACGAAAATGTGCTACATAAACACATTAGACTTTTACCTAGTCATAAAGAAGAATGAAGTCATGATAATTACTGGTAAATGAATGCAACTGGAGAACATTATGTAAGTGAAATAAGTGAGAGTCAGAAAATAAAGGTTGAATGTTTTCTCCCATATACAGAAGATAGAACAAAATACAGGGGAAAGGGAGGTGTCAGATATCATAAAGATAAAGGGAATGTCAGTTGAGTAGAAGATCAAGTGAGAGAGAGGAGGGATGGGAAAGCAGAGGAAATGCAGAATGAATCTAACAAAATCATGTTATGTGCTTATATAAATACCACAATAAATTACACCTCTATGTATATTTATAAAGCACCAATTAAAAGTAACTAAACAGTGAAAATAGACTGGTAGAGTGGGGGAGGGAGGAAGGAGAGGGAAATGAGAACAATGGGGACTGGAATGTAATAAATCTTATGAATGTAAATTTTGTCCACATAAGTCCAACTGTTCAATCAACAGACAGATATTGGCAGAATTTACTTTTTGAAAAAGCTATGATTCATCTCTATGGTTCTTATCAAATATTAATTTAAGATATGAAGATACTAAAAGATTGAAAGTGAACGGATGTAAAAAATTATTCCATGCAAATAGTAACCAAAGAACAGCAAGGGTAGCTATTCTGATTGTGAGTCTCAAGAAACAAAGAATATTATCTATTAATAAAATATTTCCCTTACAGTGAGATAAGTTTTGAAAATTAAAGGAAACTATGAAACAAACAATGTATCAAAGAATAAATCACAAAATAAATTAGAAAATAATGACAAGAAAATAAAAAATAACATATCATATTTACAGGACCCAACAAAAGCTGTGCTATGGAAGAGATTCAGAGATTTTAATAAATTAAAAATAAAATATATCTCAGTTCAAGAATCTATCTTTACAGATTCAGGAACTAGGAAAAGGGAAAAAAATCAAAGCTAGTAGAGGAAAAAACATTATAAAAATAAGCACAGAGATAAATGAAATAGAGAATATAAAATAGTGAACAATATTGAAGTTAAAAGATGGTTTTTGGAAAAGATTAACAACATTGATTAACCTTTTAGATGGACTAGTAAAAGAAAGAAGACTGAAATCAGAAGTCAACGTGAGGGCGTTAATACCAATTTTACGTAAATAAAAAGGATTAAAAATACTATGAAAAACCTCAAGCTGAAAAATTGAATAACTTTAGATAAATTGAAAAAAAATACACTAACACAAAACCTACCAAACCTCAATAAGAATTTAAAAATCCAAATAGTTTTATTACTAGGAAATAGACAAAATAATAATCAAAAATATTCCAAGAATAAATGCCCAGAATATGACAGCTTCACTGGTGAATTTTACCAACATTCAAAACTACTTTTTCAAAGTATTCTAAAACTTGAAAAAAAAATACAAGAAATAACTGATGTACATATGGGGAAAGTGATATTTTATATATTGTTAGTGGGAATATAAATTAGTATAACCATTATGATGTTTCCTTTTCCTGAAGAGTATGAGGTCTTTCAGGAAAAAAAAAACAAAAACAAAAAAACTATCATATTGTCCACTACTACAATTCCACTACTGAGTATTTAGCCAAAGAAGATAAAATCATTAAACCAAAAAGCTACTTTTACTCCCATGTTTATTGTAACATTATTCAAAATAGCTCAAATAGCAAATAAAATACTTCAGTGAATGAATGGATTAAAAAATAAGGTATATTCACAGAATGGAATACTGTTCAGCCAAAAAAAATTAAAAATAATTAAGAAATCCTGTCTATTGTATCAACACGGAAAGAACTGGAGGTCTTTATGTTGCGTGAAATACCTACACGCAACATAGAATAGAAAGAAAAGAAAGAAATAGAAAGAATAGAAAGAAAAAATTCAATAAGAGGCACCCAATCTTAGAGTGGAGTAATTTCTTCTGCTTCTTAACTATTACGCATTTCAAAATGACTGGAAAATAAGACCAAGAAATTTCCAAAATAGGGGCTGGAGCTGTGGCTTGGTGGTTATGGCACTTGCCTGGCATGCACAAGTACACAGGTTCAAACCCACGCATACAACTAAGTGTCAGAGCAACGAAAGCCTGGTGAAAAAAATAACTCAATAAAAAAACTGATTCTCTCTCTCTCTAAGCGTCCTTCTCTCTTTTTTTAAAAGAAAGAAATTCCTAAAATATAAAAATGATTAAAGAGCTAGAAATGCTTATTGTCCTGATTTGATTATTACCCATGGTATACATGTATGAATAATGATAATATACCCCATAAAATTGTGCAAATATTAAGTCTCAAAAAAGAGAAATTAAAGGAACAAAGACATTTAAAAGGTATTCAATGTGAGCAAAAACTTATAAGCACTATCTTGCAGAGAACCATAGCAACTAAGAAAGTGTTCAAGTACAAATCATGCTAGTAAATTTTGAAAGAATGGAAGGAAAATACCAAATTGAAAAGAAAATATAAATTAAGAACATGTGCCTGAAGAAGTAGAAAGGCAATACTAGCAATACTTTTGTGACTTTACTGATTTAGGAGTATTGAATCAAAAATATTCCTTATAATTTTAGAGACAAACGCTCTATCAGACTTTGAATCAACAATGTAATGGGCAATTTGGTGGGATTTAGTAATCCGAAAATGTGTTTCTTCATTAACTTGGTGGTTGACTTCCTGTTTTGCTCTTTCCACCTGCTCTGGAATAGGACTGCATTCCCAAATGTCCTGAGTGATAGGTTTAGATGTGTCATAATAGTTCAAGTTTTTCCTCATGGTCATTGTGTATAATTAGACATTCTATCATACATTCTATTATCAGAGATAAAACTTTTTTTTTCTATTTTTTAGGAGAGAAAGAGTCAAATTTATTTGTTCATATATTTTTTGTTTTTCCTTCATTTGAATGTGTATGTGGTATTGAGGATAAAACCCAGCTTGAGCATGCCAGGCAAGAACTCTACTTTTAAACCACCTCTTCAACCCCTATTGATGATAAACATTAACCTTGACTTCATATGTATTGGATCACTCCCCCATTTGTAAACTTTATTGACTCACTTTGTGGAGATGCCTTGTCTTTGAAGAACAGTAGGGACAAAAAACAACATTTGAATTATATTCCTATTATACAACATATGTGGGAAAACTCACCCTTGGAACAAAAAATGCAGAGAACAGTAAAATATACTAGGTGTTGCTCAGATCACTCTGGAAAAGTGTGTGATGGAGTTTACCAGTACTACTCCTTGTAATAATAAGAAAGGAAAGAAAGGGGTTTGAATAATGAGGACTACTAAATACCTTTTTAGAAAAAAGGAGAGCAAAGTAACAGTCACAATGATTTGGGTCAATTGAGATAGGATTATGTAAATTTCTATCTAGAGATCACCTTGATGTGTGAAATGACAGTTTCCATACTGTGTTCTTATGGTACAAAATATTTGCTTTATGACATTTTTGAGGTTTGTTGTTAACTACAAATAACAACCTAAAATTTTATATACATATACTAAAACATTTCTTAGTTTAAAAATTTTAACTTTAAGTATTTTGAATTTATCTAAAATTCATTTATAAATAAAATTTTGAAACATAAATTTATCAAAAGCATGGTGATCATGTATGATTTCACACTGTTCAACTCTTTAGATAATGAGTTTCATAACTCTGGCACCTACTGGGTAATATATAATATATCCTTACATTTGTCTTAACATTACCTTAGCAGCATATGAATTTTAGTCCTCAAAGTATGTACTTCAAGGTGAATTATGAATTTCCTAATGATTCTATTTCTATACTTCGAAATACTTTAACTCTTATAATTTTAAATTATCTCTTTTTTTATGATTTAAAAATATTTAAAATGGTAGATTTCACAGACTTGGATTTTAAATGGTGTTTATTAAGTACTAATCTTAGAAACTCAAATTTAAAATCTATTTAAAGAAAGAATATTTATACCTATTAAGAAAAGTTGCAGGATACAAGATCAACACCCGTAAATCAGCTTTCTTATACTCTAACAGTAATTCAGACTAAGAAATCAGGAAATCTATATCACTCAAAATAACCTCAAATAACCTCAAAAAATAATTAAGTTAATAAAATAAAATACTTAGGAATTAATCTAACCAAGGAAGTAAAAGACCTCTATAAAGAAAACTATTAAACATTGAAGAAATAAACTGAAGAAGACATGAGAAGATGGAGAGACAACTCATGTTCTTGGATAGGCAGAATTAATATAGTAAAAATGGCCATTCTGCCAAAAGTGCTATACAGATTTAATGCAATCCCCATCAAAATATCAAAGACATTATTCACAGATATAGGAAAATCAATTCTTAGATTCCTTTGGAAGAACAAGAAACCCAGATTAGCCAAAGTAATACTAAGCAAAAAAGGGTGAACCAGGAGGTATCATAACACCTGACTTGAAATTATTCTACAAGCTGTAAACAAAAAGAACATGGTATTGGTATCAAAACAGACATGAAGACCAATGCAATAGAACAGAAGACACAGAGACAAATCCACAAATCTCTAGCCATCTGATATTTGACAAAGAGGGCAAAAATATATATATTGGAGAAAAGACAGCCTAAATGCTGTCCTAGCAAAACTGGACAGTGATATGCAGAAAAATGAAATTGGATCTTTATCTCCCACCCTACACAAAAATCAAATTGAAATGGATCAAGATATTAGGAATTAAACTGGATACCTTAAAACTGTTAGAAGAAAAAATAGGATCAACACTTCACCATATAGGGGCTGGCACTGACTTCCTTAACAAGATCCCCATAGCACAAGAATTAAAATTGAAAATCAACAAGTGGAATGCCATTAAACTAAAAAGCTTCTGCACAGCTAAACAATTAGCCAAGAATGTGAAGGGAGAGCCTACAGAATGTGAGAAAATCATGGCCAGGTACTCCTCTGACAGGGGCCAATATCCAGAATATGCAAAGAACTCAAAAGACTTAATACTAAAAATTCATCTGTCCCAATCATTATTAAATGGGCAAAAGAACTAAACAGAAACTTCTCAACAGAAGAAATACTAAAGGACCATAAATATATGAAAAAATGTTCAACATCTCTAGCAATCAGAGAATTGCAAATCAAAACTACATTAAGATTTCACATCACTCCAGTCAGAATGGCAAAGATCAAGAATACAAACAACAACAGATGCTGGAGAGGCTGTGGGGAGGAAGGAATGCTTGTTGATGGGACTTCAGACTAATACAATCACTCTGGAAAGCAGTATGGAAACTCTTTAAAAATTAGGGATGGAACCCCTATATGACTCAGCTATTCCACTCCTCAGTATTTTCCCAGCAGATACAAAATTGATATACTATCGTGTCACAGCTATATCAATGTTTATAGCACCACAATTCACAATAGCCATATTATGGAATCAACTCATATGTCCATCGCTGGTTGAATGTATCAAGAAACTATGGTATATATATGCAATGGAGTTCTACTAAGCCAGTAAAAAGAATGAAAGCATGACCTTTTCTGGTAAATGGATAGAAATTGATAAAATTATGCTAAGTGAAATTACGTAAACACAGAAATACGAAGGTCAACTGTTTTTTCTCATATGTGGAAAGTAGAGCAAAACAAAGGAAAGGATGAGATAAGGTCAAGTTCATATAGATCTATCAGACTCAGATTAACAAACCAACTGGGGAAATCTGATTATGTGGTGAGGGGAAGAAAAGAGGTTGAATGTGGAAGGAATATATGTGTGGAAGGAATGTGTATGATATATATATATATATATGCATATATATATGCAAACATGAGATGCTGTATAGTACCCATGATGACATTTAAAACTGGAAAATATATAGATATAGATATGTGATCAGGAGGTGGGGATTACAGTGAAAAAAGACAAGGAGGAGTAATGCTGGGGAAGAAATGGGACCAAGCTATATTTCCATAATGTTTGTATGTATAACATTCATAGAGGTATGAATTTATAATATAACCTTCATTATGTATAACTATAATGTACCAATAAAAAAGTTAAAAAAACTAAATCAAAAAACTATTCATGATTTAAAGCTTTATTCATTATCAAGTATGCAACACAATGTCATTGTGACTATAAGGTACAAAGTTAATTTGGTAAAAATATAATTATCTTTCTGTATTTGACTTTTCTCGGTTGATGCCAAATTTGAAGTCAACCTTTCCTTGGTGTGCAAATGATATTACTCTCTCTGAATGGTCTATCTCAGTTAGTGTCATTTTATCATCTGCATGTAGTAGTTGAGGCAACTAAGAATGCTAACTATATAAATTTTAGTTATATAAGAAGCAATACAGAAAATATTTGGTTTTACAAGCTTTTTTTTTTTATTCCGTTCAAGTAAATCCCAGTATTTTACAGTGACTTCATCTACGAAGTCTTAATTCTGACATTTTCTTTTGCATTATTTGAATATGTGGACTGTTATTAAATGCATATCTTTGAATTTTAAGATTTAAACTGACAATGAATACATGAGAAAGTGCTCTAAATCATTAGTAATCAGAGAAATGCAAATGAAAACCACATTAAGATATCACCTTACACCAGTCAGAATGGCAAAGATGAAGAAAATAAACAACAATAGATGCTGGAGGGGCTGTGGAGAGACAGGCACACTAACACACTGTTGGTGGAGCTGCAGACTGGTACAGCCCCTCTGG